>JAJLWI010000045.1:0-50338 GCA_030674215.1 Kodamaea nitidulidarum
AATCAACTCCTCGTAGAATCAACCCCCTCGTAGAATCAACCCCCTCGTAGAATCAACCCCCTCGTAGAATCAACCCCCTCGTCGAATTCACCCATACCATCCTCTGATTTGCAGTTATTCTTGTTGCAACCTCCTGCACACAAATTTATAAATTCATTGCACATCAACATGACTGAATCGTCAAGAGTCCCCAAACTATCGCAGCTAGCTGCAAACAAAGTAACGCTGCTATCACATCAGCTCCTAGGGATAGATTTCGGTCTAGTTCCCTTCCATTTAATGCGGCCCATTCTCGCACGTATGAACGCAAAGCAATTGTCGCTAGTCGAAGAAGCAAACCCACATATAATGCGCGACCTGGACATATTATGGGAGACACTAGTAGCCAAAGACTTCCCCCAACGCCTCGACAAGTTGGGCCCCTTACAGCCACAGAGTTTCAAGAAATTATATCACAAATATGTCAAGGAAAGAGACACATTCAGAGAGGACTCTGCTGAGAAGTTGAGACGCATAAACGAAAAGCTACAGAGGGAAAAGCTGGCAAAGAAGATTGTTGAAGTTGAGAGGCTACGGGAGCCGCACATACGAAGAAGGACATTTACTGGCGGTAGTTACCGCATGTACTCTCCGATTGTTGGGGACCGCAACTCGATTTTAAACAAGGCCCGTAAAGACGTCATGAACAGGCCAAAAGTGAAGAGGTACGATCCCTACAGCGCTTTTAGGAGTCCTGTGGAGAGGGATGTTGAAGCTCGAAAACCAATACGACGCACTCAGTTTAACGTGCAAAACCCTGGTCAGGTTGTTCAACCTGGCGGCAGCCTGTTATTGGGCGGAAGGGCTGCGAGAATCGGCCACACCAATGAAAGAGAGGCGGATGACAGACGTGATGAAGGTAGAGATAGAACCAGACATGAAGGTAGAGATAGAACCAGACATGAAGGTAGAGATAGAACCAGACATGAAGGTAGAGATAGAACCAGACTCAACGAAGGTATGACAACCAGGCATAATGATAGAATTAGTGAAGGGAGAAACAACCAAGGTAATACCGACAGAAGAGAAGATAGTGTCAATAGAGAAGAGAGAGATAACGACAGAAGGATCAATGACCATGCAAACGACATTATGAATAACGAAACCAGAACTGAGAATATCACTAACAGCATCAGCAGAAACAACACCGAGATAAATACAACAAACAGCATAGTTTCTGCATCAGGCAGAAGAGACGCCAATGACCGAACCGTCCTTTCAAATGGCATACAAGATGTTAGTCCGGCAGGTACTTCTAGTAGCAATCTTAATGGTCTGGGTCGTCGTGATGTCCCAGGAACTAGTTCATCTCCTATTCCCGTTACCGGCACTAGACTGCCGCGGAAAGAGCCGTCTATATTTTTGGTGAGACCAAGAAAACGACCAAAGCAGCCACAACGGAAGGTGGAGGTTAAAGAGCAGCCGCCGATTCCATCGAGAATCAAAAGGATCAAGTCTTCTGTTTTTAGTTAGGAGCATTGAGATCATTTCCAGGCAAGTTGGGGATGTATTTATCAAGAACTAGAGCTAGACAGCGCGGGGGAGTACCTTAACAGTTATTTAGTGACTACAATGTGGTTGAATTTAGTTGGTAAAAACAAAAGGCAACGAGTGTGCCATTTAAACCACAAATCGGTTTAACATGATGTAGAAAATAGATTATAGAAAGCACGTTAACTTGTATATGTCGGGGTGGAAAGAAAGTCCACCTTTTTTCATGGAACTGATTAAAACTGTTAACATACTTGTTTCTGGTTAAAACAATTATGGATTAACTATAAAAGTTACCTTTAAGAGTTACCATTTTGCACTTGTTTATAACAACCCTAAGTTACCTTTTTGCACTTGCTAATGACAACTATTGAGTTACCTTTTTGCATTGTTTGCTTCGTTTAATGGCTGCAAAAAAAAGAATGCTAAAGGGTGGGTCAGACTCTAGTAAGATTGAAACTCCTAAGGTTTGTTCAAGAGTCAAGAGCAAGAATTATCAGGTTCTAGGTCAATGTACAGCAATCAAATTTCAACGGTTAGGGTTTTCATGACACCTGAGAACCGAAGCTATGGTTGGTATATGAGTACATAAGAATACTTTGATAGAAGAGGAGGTAGTAATACTAAATGTGATTGCCAAAATTGTATCAATGGATATTATATGAGTATTTTCAGTAACATTAGCTTTACTCCAGAAATCATCCACATAAACGATATATATAGTCGGTCATACGCCATACTAAACATCATTTATGTTGAGTTGCATTCTCTTTGTAATTTATTCAATCATAATTCAATTTATACATTCATCTACTTCACTCAGCTTGAACTCACTTCAGTTCTTTTCTTCTTCAATAACCTTCCCCCAGGGGTATCTGCTAACCTCTTTTTTCCCCCACTGTCTGAGGTTAAGTCCGCATCACCACCGCTAACCACCATTTGCTTGTATGACTTTACACGTAACTTACCACTGACCAAGACCCTCTCAGGATTCACTGTCACACAAGCCTTTGATCTTTGCGGATCCAAACCAAATGTCGTTAGCACAGTCATGATGTCGTTTGCACTCCGCGTCTGAACAGGCTCCAAAGCACCACTCGACACCACTATTCCCTTGGACCTTGATGTACGGATCAACAGAAGCACGTTGTTGATGAAAAACTTTTTGAACATGGTCCCCGCCGAAGCGTAGCCGTTGATGAGCTGTGCGTAATTGACCTCAAACTTGATGCCCTTTTCAATAGCACTTCCCACAGTCTTGTGTTTCAAGAAAAACGGAAGTTTGGAGGCAAAGTTGAACGAGATGATGTCGATGTCGAGATTCGCAATTGCTAGCTGAAACAGCTTTTCGTTGAGCGGCTGCACGGCGAGGATATCGAACTGTTGCTGAAGCTTGGCAATGCCCTGGCACTTGGATGGATCATCCACAGCGACAGTTATACGCGAAAAAAGACGGAGGTCTGGGAACTTGCTGCAGAGATCTCCACGGAGCTGTGCCATTGGTATGGGATTCATTTGCTCCTTCTGCGAGGGAATCTTCACCACCTCACTGGTCTGAAAGTTGAGTGCAATTTGGCGGTACCCAAGATTGTAGAGTGTCACAATCACGTTCTTGACGTTGAGCACCTCGGTGGGGCTGGGCTTAGACGTGTAGTCAACAGCCGGCCACGGCACATTGAGGTCGTACATGAAGAATCGATAAGGATTTCAAGTCATCGAACGATTGGTAATATATTAGTAAGCATGTACAGAAGGGCCATATTAAAGGTGGTACAGAAAGACCATATTGAGGTGTGACTACGTGTGACTCTACAAACTATTGGACTTGAACCGTGCTGGACTTGAACTTTGTTGGACTTGAACTAAGTTCTGTGAAACTTAAACTGTAAAACTTGAATTGAATTCCGTGACTCTCACTATAAACTGTATGTGACCCTATCACCACACTATATACACTGTATGCTCATCAGTACGACTCCAAGGTAACCCTCTTGATGAAACTAGTATAAAACCTACTTTGCCGTTTCAGTGGCAAAAAAGAGGCGTCATTTCAACTGCCTTCAATCTTTTGTCAGCAGATCATTTTCTTCCCCATCTTCTCTTCTTTCTTGTTCGCCATAATTCTTTTCTCTTTGTCATTGCTTATTCAGCACACTACATATAAGGACCATCAACAGTCTTGTTTGCCACCATGTCTGTTGAAAAACCCCAAGACGTTCTCGATATCGGCAAACACTGCTACAAGTGTCGACAGCTCGATTTTTTACCCTTCAACTGTGACTTGTGTGGCCATGTCTATTGTCTGGACCACCGTCACCATGGATGCAAGGTTGAGGACAGTCCTCCACCGCGACGTGAATTGAACCTTCCTACAGCTAAATCACTCTTCCCCGACCGTGTGAATGACATGAAGAAGGTCGAACAAGAGATTCTGTCCAAGCCTACCAACATTATTCAACAGGACCGAAATGCCATGCGGAAATTGCAAAAGTACTTGAACCTTCACAAGCTGCTGACCCTCATAAAGATGTTCAAGAGTAAAAAGAGCACTTCAGAGGTGCTCTCACTCAAGAAAACCGCAAAAGGTGACCCAAAGATACCTGTTTCGGATAGAGTGTATTTATGGGTGATTCATGTTGGCGAGACCTCCAACAAGGTAGCGGTGTATGTTTCACAGAAGTGGGTTGCAGGACGAGCCCTCGACTCGATAGCGGACGCATTACGAATTGTGAATATTAACAATTTGGTAAAAACTGTGGATGAAAGATTGCATTTATTTACGGAGTCTGTCAAGCAAATTCCCATGAATGAGAAAATGGCAAAGTTCAAGAATGGCGATGTCATTTACTTGGTGAAGGGTACCATGGACGAACTCACGAGCAAAGCGAGTGGGTGAGTGAATTAGTGAACTTTCATCATGGAACTGAAGGAGAGATACGTTAACATAGGAGAGATTATTTAACTTGACAGAAAAAAAAACGGTATGAGAACATGGAAATATGGCGATTACAGTGTAGAGTATGAAGACTACACTGTAGAGTATGGCGGTTACATGTAGAGTATGGCGGTTACATGTAGAGTATGGCGATTACACTGTAGAGTACGGATACATTGATATAGTACATACTTGAAATAGTCAAACCGACATGTGGTTTGTTCTGTGATTTAGAAATGAAGTGACTTTATGAAACCTCCCTCATTCACTCACTCACTCACTTCACTCGCTTCGCTCGTTCAGCTAGTGAAAGATAGTGATTGAACTGCTTATGAAGATTTCATATACTGAGTGCATGAGCCAGACATACTAGATTTACTTTTTATATTTCCTTTCACCTCTTCCTCATACTTCTCAATCTGCTACATCTTTTCTTGTACCTGCTTTCATTACGTTGCTTACCATAATCCATCTTGTTTTTCCTTGCATATTACACCATGCTTTTCCTTAGATCTCACCATAAACCATCTTCCTTTCCTTACTTACCTCACCATAAACCATCTTACTTTGTTTACCTATTTCACTAAACCCATTTATGTCCCCTGAGTACCTAATCCAACCTACCTTACTGTCCTCTTCCTTCCCTTTTGCCAATTCCCTTCCTTTTTACCTCTGCAGTATCTGAGCACATCTAATACGCGCTCACACCTTCCATTGAATAGTCAATCCAGTTGGCCAAACAGTTCTGATCCTGAAGATGCTCCCAACGCAGAAACTCGGCCTCTTTGCACCCCGTGGTGTCTTCCAGTACCGGACAATTAACATACGGGTCATGGAAATATCCAATGTCCTGGAAAAAGTGCACATCCTTCTTGTCTGCAAATAACGCCACCCCCATCGAATGCACAGGAGCATCACCCCAGCGCTCGTAGTAAAAGCCTCCCGTCGAGTCCAAGTATCGGAACCACGTGTCGTAACCCGAGTTGCGGTAAAAATCCATATCCGCGATTTCAAAATTGGACCAGAAATGGCAGGTCAGGTATCCACCCGTAATCTCTGCCTTGTCTGGGTTTTGCGTACCATCGAGCAACCACTGAAACGCACCATTTTCATTCACATACTTGTAGTTATCACCAGAATTCAAAAATTTTAACGTCTCAGGCCATAATGTCTCCACAGACAACTCGATGTCATACAAGTTGATGGTAAATCCATACACCTTCTTAGCATCATGCATGAACTTAAACACATCGTATTGGAGATCTGTGTAGAAGTCCACATCTGGCTCAATACGCCAGTAATATCTGTACTTCTTCAATGCTTCCACATTGTAAAAGTTGCCCAGATAAAAACGACACATGTTGTGATAAGATAACTTTTTGGCGTACGCAACATCCTTGTCTGCAAGAACCTGCATTTTCTGGTCCATGAGACTAGCGTCAATCCAATCCGGACGGTCCCACAATTCCGATGGAATCTCCACAAACTCCATCGGGGCCTTGGTGAGCAGCGCCATTCTGTCCTTAAATTTTTGTGTGAAAGGTTTATCGTTGATGAAGGTGTACGGGTACCTAAACTTGCCATTGAACGACTTTTCAAACTTTTTGATAGTTCTCCCAATGGCCCTCATTTCCGTGTTCCTTACCAACGCCACAATAGTAGCATTGGCATGGTCATACGCGTCAATATCCTCCGGAGGGGGGACCAATGGCACCCCTTTAGGTTTGGAGATTTTGCGCGACATATGCTCTTTGTAGGTCTCCGTGTTCTTTGCGAGAATCTCTTCCTTACTCCCCTGTTTGTTTTTGGGGTTAACGAATTCGATAGAAACGTGTCCTGGTGTAAGAATTAAGCC
Source organism: Kodamaea nitidulidarum (assembly GCA_030674215.1). Taxonomy (NCBI): domain Eukaryota; kingdom Fungi; phylum Ascomycota; class Pichiomycetes; order Serinales; family Debaryomycetaceae; genus Kodamaea; species Kodamaea nitidulidarum. The sequence goes on from JAJLWI010000045.1 coordinate 6,321, forward strand.
ATTGTCCAAAGGACGTTCTTGAGGGACAAAAGACTTGATTGTGGTGAGGTCCGGAAGATACTTGAAGTGCAAAAGTATCACTAGTAAAAATAGAAGGTTGAGGGCCCCAACAAACACTATAAGTTTCCTCATTGAGATCCCTCGAGGAAAAGACATCATGATCAGTGGAAAAAGATTTCGAAAAGATCAAAAATTAGTTGGTTTTGATCTCAGACGTGCGTTATGTGACATTTCTATCGAATGTGTTTCTGAGGCTTCGATGATTCAACTTATGCAGGTGAAACAACTGTTTCAAACTTCGTACTGATTCATACAATTCTCATTTCCATTTTTCATTTTTCCATTTTAAATCTACAAATCAAACCTAAACATGTTACGATACTCCAGTCTGAGACTCTCCTTCATACGACTACTGTCGACCCTCCAGACACTTCCTGAAATCTCCAAAATCGCCCCTAGGTACTCATTTCCAAACCCAACATCATCCATTGGCTCACTCTCGGCGGGCGACACAGCCACCTTGCACGGCCACATCAACCGCAAACCCAAAATAATGGCCCAAATGGCTTTTGCAGAACTCAGAGATTCCGATGGGAAAACAATCCAATTGGCTTTGAGCTCTGAACTGCCTCGATTGATTGAAATTCTCTCCAGGACACAGACTGAGGCTTCCGTATGTGTCACGGGTACCGTCAAGCCAAAGGCCCACAGAGATGGAAAACCTCGTGAACTTGAAATCCTGGTTAGCGACCTTCAGTTGCTAAACAATTCCAACTTAGAAGCTGCTCGCTTGGACAAGTTAAAGCATAAAAATCCAACTGATCTTCCTCCACAGTTTCGCTACCTTCAGCTCAGAACCAGCAAACTTCAGCAAAACATTCGTCTCAGAAGCAGAGTCGCACATTCCATTCGAGACGTTTTTGTGAAAAAACACAACTTCACCGAGATCGAAACTCCGCTACTTTTCAAGTCAACACCTGAAGGTGCTCGTGAGTTCTTGGTTCCGACGCGTGCCTACAATCGTTTTTATGCACTTCCACAATCTCCGCAGCAATATAAGCAGATTTTGATGAGCTCAGGGTTCACGAGGTACTTTCAATTTGCGAAATGCTTCCGTGACGAAGACTTGAGAAGTGATAGGCAACCAGAGTTCACACAGATCGATTTGGAAATGTCTTACGTTAACAGCACTGATATGGTGAGGGGTGTTGTTGAAGACGTAGTCAGAGCTGCATGGAAGGAAGCTGATAAAGACCTATATGTGTTAAAGGGAGAACTGTTAGAGAAAGTGGATGTGCAAGATGCTTCAGAGCCTATCTTTCCCAAACTTACGTACGCAGACGCACTTTCAAAATACGGCATTGACAAGCCTGACTTGAGGTCTTCGCTCACTTTTGTGGACATGTCGAAGCACTTTTCATCAAAAGACCCCAACTTTCCTGTCATTGAGGCCTGCATATTGAAAGGAGCTTTCAAGGCCGGTGAGAACTACAAGATTCCAAAAGTGTTGAAAGAGCAGTCGAGTTACTCCAAAAGAAGGCCATTGGTGTTTAAAGTGGAAAGCCATGACGATACTACATGGTTGGATAAGTGTATTTCTTCGAGATTCATGTCTCGCCTGGCAGATTTTGATGCAGAAGCATTAAGAAACTTGTTGAATTTGGAGCCGGGTGATGTGATTGCCGTATCTGATCGAGCACAGTTATCGTACGAAAATCCTACTCCGTTGGGCAAATTCAGACAGTTGGCGATAGCAGAGTTCCCCGATAAGTGGCGGAGAGGGGTTGTTGGTGAACTGCAAAGCACTACAGATGAACTATTTGTCGCGCTGTGGGTTGTCGATTTCCCACTCTTCAATCCTGTTGAAGTTGGGGGTATTGAATATCCACAGTATGATTTCAGTCGCTATGAGTCAACTCACCACCCCTTTACCATGCCTGACTTGCAAGATTACGAAAAGCTCGCAACTAACCCTTTGGATGTGAAGGGCCAGCACTATGACTTGGTTATCAATGGAAACGAGGTGGGAGGGGGTTCTCGAAGAATCCACGACCCTGAGTTGCAGGAATATGTTTTCCAGCACGTTTTGCGTATCAACAATTACCAAGATCTTTTTGGACACCTTTTGAGTGCGTTATCGATGGGGTGTCCTCCGCATGCCGGGCTTGCTTTAGGCTTCGATAGAATGTGTGCCCTTTTGGCAGAATCCAACAGTATCCGTGACGTTATCGCGTTCCCCAAGAATCAGTCGGGTGTGGATCCAGTAGTCGTATCTCCTAGTTCAGCAAGTGAGGAAACTTTGGGTGAGTATCACATAGCATTGAAGGCTGGAAAATGAGGTACACACGAATGGCTAAATGAACACCCAGCAATGTAAACATGGTCAAATGAAACCACAAAATATTTGCATTTATACACTCCGAGAAGTACCCTCTAAGTAGAGGTGTGGCTTCTACGAGTGTTGTACATAGTATTAGAATTAGCAATATCAACTAGTTTGAGTGTAATAAACAAAGAATAAATTAATGCGAAGATAAAGACAAAATGATAATCTTAAATTCACTACCTGTTCCATATCACCGAAATAATGTAGAGTCAATCAGAGCTAATTTACTCCAATATTTTAGTTGAATATTCTAAGAGTCTTGATGATAAAAGTATCCACCCCGCTTTACAGATCCACATATTCTTTTATATGAACTCATTGTTACTATCTGATATCTATATGCACTACCTCCTTCCTCTATGTCTCTTAACATCCTTAGGATTCAGTTCTGCCTCTTCCTTTTCCAACTTCCTCTTCCTTTCCTCTGCCAACTGGTCCATTTTCAACTGGATCTTGGTCTTTGGTGCAGCTTCACCTTCCACGGTCTCCTGTTCTTTAACAAGAGCCTTCCAGTTGTACTTCTTTCTAATAAAAAGGTCCATAGACCAGTTCTTCCAAACCATCTTACCGTAGTTCAGCTCCTTAACCTTACCTGCGCTGCCAGCAAGCGCAGTAGCAATCTTATCCTTGTACTGCGGAAGATAAATGGTGAATGTCCAAAGTTTGTCAACTATGTGAGAGCCATAGGAGTTGCAAGAAAGATTCACAATGTGTTCCTCGAATATGTTCAACAAACGCTTTCTAATGATGGTAAAAGATTTCTTCTCGCCTTCAGATACCACCATGGCGTTCTCGACAACGTGCGAAAATACACCGTGCATACACATCTGAATAACTCTTTCCGCAGGCAACGAGAGGAGGTTCAACCACACATCGATCACAAAAGCCTGGTCGTACTCCATCAACTTTTCGAGGAAAAGCGATCTCTTTCTCTCTTCAGCTGTGGGCCAATCGTCTCTCGTGTTCCCCAATGTCGACTTGGACAACTGTAAAACGTTTTCAAGGAGAGCGGTGGATTCATCATAATTGATGAATTTCAATTTGAATACTTGCTCGTACTGGAACTCTGGGTCAAACTTGGCAAACATCTGTCTGACAATCTCATCTTTCTGGTAGTTAAACCTGCTCTTCAGTGCATCGATCAACTTACTGCATAGGTCCAAATTCTCGTTAGTTTCCACATTAACAAGCTGAGAAAGTTCGGGTATCACCTGGTCCATGATGTGCTCAGTGTCTGCTGGCTTTAATCTAAAAAGGAGTGCCTGAATAATGTACACACCAGTCTTTGCTCTCTTGACTAATTTCAAGACGCGGTCCTTGATGTAGAGGTTGTAGAGTCTTTCTATGTACCTGAGTCTGACACCCTCGTTCTTGATCAAAGCCTCAAAAAAATGAGACCCGACAGGGTCAGACAACAAATACTCCACAAATGCTTCTTCTTTTGCATCTGCCTCTTTGCTCAAGAAAATCGAGTTCCAGATCGCTCTCTCTTTGTCAACTATACCTTCAACGCTGAGGAGTAACTGAATCACGGGCGAGGCCACTTTGTCAATCGCAAGGGCTCTCATTTTGTCGACATCTGTGTTCTTGGCATTGTGGCAAATGTCACGTAATTCTCTCTTAAACGATGGTGGTACTTCAAAAGATTTGTTAAAGTCATCATTGTCTTTGATTTCAATCATCTTTCTGGCAATCTTGGATTTTTTAGAACGCAACACAGAGTTGCTCATAGTCGAAGATGGAAGTTCTTTACCACTCACCACGAGAATAACCAATCTCAAGACGTGCGATGCATATTGGTGGTTGATCATACTTTTGACATTAGGCTTGTACTCATTGAGCATTTTTATAAACAATCCTTCGAAAGTCACATTGGAGATCTCGTTGTCCTCCTCTTCCTCCTCAAGCTCGTTATAAGACTCGTATTCTCCCTTCAATTCCTTCTCAATCAAGGCTGCAGACCTAACAAGAAGAGTCTCGAGAACATGTGAGGCATATTTGTGATGTGCTAGTGGTACCCAATGCCCTGCAAAGGTTGTAAATATCCTCTTCAACTGGGCATCGCTGGCAAACAAAACCAATCTCTCCATCAACTTGGAACAGATCTGGTTAGTTACCAACTTCAACTCCTTTCCTTTGCCCTCTTCCAATACAGATCTGATGAATGCCTCACGATCTTCCAGACTGTCAAATGCATCGATGTTCAATGTCTTTTCAGCCTGCTTAAAGTAGTCCAACTCAGATGAGTCCACCAAACCAAAAAAAGGCGTTTTCACTTCGGGGTTTTCTTCCTCGACACTAGCTTCGACATTCTGTGCGTTTTCGTCTATGTAGAAGTCTTCTTCGGTCTTCTTTTCTTTCTTTTCGGCTCTCCTTCCTCTGACTTTCTTCTCTACCATTGTGCTCATCGCAAAAAAAAAGTTTGGAAATTTGCAGCCGGTGATATAGATGCTAGCGACAGAAGTGAAAATGCCAGGTTACTGAATATTTGTCAGCAATAAAGGGCGTCCTTTTGTATATTGATCAGTTCCCCGGGTATCTTTTCCTACCCATCCTACTTGAGATACAATCGATAAGATTCTAAGTACCAATTCTTGCTACCTTTTTGATAATCGTTGAATAAGTTCACATACCTCGGATCAAAAGGTTAAATTGAGCTATGTAAGAAGTTTAAATCAAGAATTAAAACCAGTTGTGATTGTAAAAATCACCTTCATATGTCTTTTTCTTTAACTTTATTGAAATTTTGGATAAAAAGCCTATTGAGGTGGGGATAGGCGAAAATCAACACACACCGTAATTAAAGCAAAGTTGGGGATATTACATTGGTTTTACAAAAGCAGATCTTTGACATGAACTGTATTCAGACTCTACACGTTGGCTTTGATAGACTATTGAACATAGTGTTATCAAAACCACATACCAAAAACTCTATTCTCCTCCAACGGAGGACTTCGTGGCCAAGCTGGTTAAGGCGTAAGACTGTTAATCTTGAGATCGTGAGTTCGATCCTCACCGAGGTCGCTTCCTCTGCCTTTATGGCCAAGTTGGTAAGGCACCTCACTAGTAATGAGGAGATCGTCAGTTCGAATCTGGCTGAAGGCATTTTTTTGCAGGTTTTTCTTTCAATCACTTTTTTTTAGGATGTACTTGCTAAAGATGGAGTTGATTTTGGATTTGTGCCTGATTCCACCAAAACTCCCGGTAGTATAGCTCAAGTAACTGTACTCCAGTATTATAAATCCAAAATCAACTCCACCTTTACTTGCATGAGTGAATTCCTCACCATATAAGTTTTAAGTGAAGACACCTTCCACAAACATTTCTTTCTACGATTAATCCGAGTCACTCGGAGAATATGCAGGGGCGAGTAATTCCCTTCTTAGAGCATATGGTGGTCGGCATTACGTAATAATAGAGCTTAAAAAGCACGTTATGTTAAACGACTGGGTTCGGTTTAGGGAGCATCAGAAGATAGTGATCTAGCTTAAGATATCTGAATTGGATGCTCTTTTTTTTAACATAGATGTATTACTATACAGGGGGAAAATTATCTACTCACATGAGCATAGGTTGTCTTCCTCCTCCTAATCTGAACCCGATCCTCATGTTGCATTTTTGAAAGTATGATTTTACCATAAATCGATCATATAGGAATTATAGTCAACACTGTCAAGCTTCGTTCCTCATGGCCCAATGGTCAAGGCGTCTGGCTACGATTTAGTAACCACTTCTGGAACCAGAAGATTCCAGGTTCGAGTCCTGGTGGGGAAGCTTCTTTTTTAAAATAATTTTTGTATGCACAACGCCAAAATTTACACCACTTACCAGGTTCAGGAATACTGGTACAACTTGCTCAGACAACGTGATTTGCTCAGGCAACTTGAGAGGAGATTAAAGTTGCATTAGTTTCATTTATATTGATTATAAGCTTGATACTATCCTGCCCATTCGATATTGACTACTTCTCCGCTGTTTGTTTCTGCGTCGTTTTGCTCGCTTAGTAGACTACCTAAGACTTTACTTTTACTCTTCAAAGGTTTCACAATAGCCATTGATTTCATATATTTGCTTTTATTCTGAATGAGAAATCCCAATCATGCGGATATTATCGGGGCACCGTCCAACTGGTCCAAGTACCGTCCCTTACGTAAAGGATCAACCTCAATTAAAGCTTTCAAGTGCATTGTAATGTCGCCCTTTAAAGTCTCCACTCCCTCCTTCACTAACAAACTTTTCAATAAGACTATGGTCTTGAGACACCACGTATTATCTTTTCCTTCGATGTGGTCGTCCTTTTCAAGCTCATTCAATTCCTCAACCAACTTGAGCTGCTCTTGTAAGATTGCCACATATTTCCCAAGAGATCTTAACTCATCTGTGAAGAGTACGTTTGTCAAGAGCCACGCGATATACAGCCAAACGGAAGTATCATCCGCATCCATAAACATACCGGTTTTGACAAGCTCCAATTCGTGAAGCAACACATGATACGGCGACTGGAAAATCGCATATACCTGGGGCTCAAAGGAAGCACCAATTTCTTTGTACAAATCGATGATGATTGGAATGAGCCTGCTTCTATTGTGCCACGCCAGGAAGTTGGATATATTCTGGTTGATTTTCTGCGTAGTATAGTTGAACTCGTCAATCTGGATGCGCAAAAGTGTTACCAGTTTTTCACTGGGTGCCGCCTTATTGACCTTTTCAGTCTCAATCTGCTCCACTACAAACCGACGGTACTGCCAACCATGAAAATTACGTGAGTCCAATTCAAGGAGCTTCAGAACGGTCTTAAATTCAAACTCCCAGTTGACTTTGCCCAATTCCAACAACTCAAAGAGACACCACCGTCTGTGAGTCCAGATCCAGTAGCACTTGGGATATCTCCGGAGGAGCAGCATCACGTAAAGCAACTCCTTGTTGAGAACCTCAACAAATTCGTCCGAAGTTTGGGAAGACGGTTCTTTGCCTGATTTGTACATTGCTGTAAGCACATCCCTGCGGTAATTCCAAACCGTGTAGAACTCAGGATTGAGGTCTAGAAGTGCTGTTGTAAGATCAAAGGACTTCTGATCAAAGACGCCGTTGTGATGGAGATCAAGCACCTCCTTGGTCAAATTCCGGTAGTGTGCAATCTTGACCTTATCCTTTTCAAGCTTGGCCTTTTTGGCCAATTCAGAGAGATGTGTTCGTTTGACACCGTGGAGCTGGAGTTAGTATGAGGGATATTTTAGGTATACGCTGTACATACCATATCTTGTGGGGGAACTTTGATCGCAGAAATTCTGTATATAGAAATAGTCGTGCAACATGGACCCCAAGCTCGCACTCAAGGGCTCAAGCAAGGTTGTCACTGACTACTTTGAGTATGCAATTCACAACATCTTATTCCAGAGAGGTATATACCCAGCTGAAGATTTCCAAACAGTGAGGAAGTATGATCTTCCGCTCTTGGTAAGCGTTGACGATGACGTGAAGGAATACATATCCAAAATAGTGACACAGTTGAAGAAGTGGGTGTACGGGAAGCGGATCGTGAAGTTGGTGCTTGTCATAGTCTCCAAGAATGATTTAGAGCCTGTTGAGAAGTGGGAATTTGATATCAACATCGAAGAGAGAGAGGGTGAGTTGAAAACCCGTGACGCGACAAAGCTGGAAATCAAGACCATCGTAAGGCAGATCACCTCCCTGGTGTCGTATTTACCTGTATTAAAGGAAGATGACTACACATTCAACATCATGGTATACACAGACCCCAATCATATCTCTGCCAGCAATATTCCTGTTGAGTGGTGTGACGGAGAGGACCCTAAAATCGAGGGTAAAAGCGTGGAAAGTGTTGAGTTTACATCTTTCAGTACAAATATGCATAACATCGGGACACGCGTGGCATACAAAACTGAGTTGTAAAAGGAGAAGCACGATACCCAACGGTTGCAGACCACCAGGTCTGACATTAATATCAAACACCTGCTGAATACATCAAATTAGAGTGCATCAAAAAACGGCCATGTGAGTTCTTACATTAGGCGATGAAGACTTTGGAAATGACATTAACCTATTCGGAAAAAACAGCGTTTTATACTATAAATGCTGGGTATATATTACTTTTAAAGGTGGTGTGAACAACTTTGATATTCAGTTGCACTTTGGCATAGCTAAATTCTCTGAGTCCTCTCGGTTTATTGCAATAATACTTGCTTCTTACAATATTACTTCATATACGCAGAATGCATGAAAACTCTGTATCTCTTTCATGGTTTACACCACTTTCTGAGAGAGGTGATTACTATAATAAATTATAATCACTTCGCTCTTCCATTCAGTTACTCTATACGTAATTTATGCAGTAGTTAAGTACCAAGTTCAATACTCCCTCAGTTTAGTACTCTATCAATTTAGTACTCCCTTAGTTCTCTCTTAGTTTAGTACTCCCTCAATTTAGCACTCCCCCAATTTAGTACTCTCATCTCAATACTACTCACTTCACTCGCTTCACTCGTGAAGTTCGTTCGTGAAGTTCGCTCGTGACTCCCCTCTATTAGCGCACTGATATTCCTATTCTATGTTGTCCCTAATTACCCTCGATTTCTTTCTCAAACCTCGCTCTCTTGTTAGCCATTATGAATCTTGCAGACCCTTTCGCAGCAATACCATAGTCCCAGCTCTTCAAATAGCCATCCTGATCCAAAACATGCTTCTTTGCCGCAACCTTCTCGTTGACCTTGTTCAAGTCATTGAAACGTGATTTGAGATCCATGAACTTGAAGACCTGCTCCTTGCCTGTCGTGGGGTCAACTGCCGGAAGATACTCCTTGAGAATCAGGTTCGAAAAGTTGTGTATGTAAAAGTCAAGAATGTACAAAATCGATTCGTTCACAAGCAGCTCCTTGCACCTGAACTCCTTACTATCTATCGAGTCAAGGATTTTTTCTGGATCCTCATCGTCTGCGGTCTCAGCTTCCACCTTGACATCCAAACGCAAATTGAGCGAAACTATCACGATGGCCAAGGAGATACAATGAGGAGGAACCATAAGCACTATCGGGGTCGATATCAAGTCATAGGCTATCAACCAATTAGTGAAAGTCAGTTTGTACTGCAAATGAAGCTTTCTAGAGAACATCGTCACAATCTTGTCCAAAGAAGGAAGGCTCAAAAGACTGCCATTCAAGAAGTCAAACTTGATGACCTGAAGAAGTTTGAACTCCATTCCGAGAATTGTTTTCCTTTGGTTCTCCAAAAGCTGTTCATTGGTGCTGATCTCACGCAACTTGTTTGCCACCATCTGGAGATCCTTCAACTTTTTGATACAGTCCTCGTTTTTGGATGCAAGGAAAAGGCACGTCAAGCCCACCAAAAAGGGCTCATCGACATCTTCCTCGAATTTGTTGAACAAGTACCACCTTTGGTAGAAGTTCATCCCGGTGTTCAACACACGGATAGGGAACTTCATTGTTTTCACTATCTGGTAGAGAAACTGGGCCACTTGTTGTTTGGTGCGTGCAAATTTGATCTTGTCCTGGTCCTTGATAGTGAGCAGATGGAGGTGTGAGATTTCGCTCGATGTGAAGTATGGCCGCGACACCTGGACTATAGATGGTAGCTCAGGTGCTTCTGAGGCTGGCGTGGAGCGCGTAGACAGGTCCATAGGCAGTTTCCCTTCTGTCATGGTATGAACTTTTTTTCAGGTCATGTGATGCGATTTTTACCACGTTGGGTGGTTCAGACGAGGTACACATAGGTAGTCTAAATATAAGTAGTATATATAGGCAGTCTAAACGGAAGTAGTATAAATATAGGCAGTCTGAAGTAGTATATACAAATATATATATAAGTGGGATACATATAAGTGTGTACATATGAAAGAATTTCCATTAATACACTACGTTAAATTCAAATTAACACTTAACACAGCAAATCAATGATGAAGGCACGTGCCAAAGCCCCACGTTTCTGATTCACGTTGTTTTGGTTACCTGATTGCAGAACTGTTGGAAGAACTCACTATGAATTACTGTAATAGTTATGCCATCCTTTCAATCTTCCTGTAATTGGGTCCCGTACACCTTCTTCCATCTACACTTCTCAATAAATACATGTTCATTCACATACATAAACTCTCTAAGCAGCAAAAGACAAAGAGAAACCCAACTTGTGGACAGGCTCAGCCAACTTCAAGGCATCGAAGGAGGCACCCAAGCCGAATCTGACACCTGGTCTCAACTCCTGGGAGTAGGCAAGGGCAGTCAAACCAGAGTCGGCAATCTTGGCCTTGACGAAAGCGGTCTTGTCCAAAGCGTACTTGGTGGCGAACTCAACGTTGACGTTGGAGGACTTGACAGAGTCCCAGGTGGTCTTGGCACCGACCTCAACCAATGGAGAGACCTTGTGGAAGTAAGCAGCAGAGAAGACAGAGAGGTTGGAGGTAGCAGTGGCAGCCAAAGCGTAGTTGAAGTTGGTGTAACCGAGGCCGACAGAGTACTTGTTGACCTTGGCGGAGGCAATGTCGTAGCCAAGCTCGGCACCAGCGGTGAAGCCGTCGTGAGCGACAGTCAAGTCAGCGGTAGCCAATGGGCCCTTCAACAAGTCGAAGAACAATCTGGCGTTGACAGCAGACTGGGAGTAGAAGAAGTTCAACTTGGCGGCTCTGGAACCGTTTGGAACGACGCTGGTGTCCAACTCACCCTTGAGACCTGGGGTCAACAACTCAGAGAGCTCGAACTTGGTGTTCAAGGCATTGGCGTTGTTCCAGCCCTGGGTGAGGGTCAAACCAGTGGACTTGTCAGCGTACTTGGCGTCGACAGAGGCAGCAATGGACTGGTCCTTGGTGGTCTTACCCTTAACAGTGAAGGTAACACCGTTTGGAGCGACGGACTTCACGTCCACGGAGGCAGTGGAGAGGTGGTAGAAGTCCTTGTTGAGGAGATCGTTGGTCTGTTTCTGGATGTCGGAGTAAGCTGGTGGGGCCATGTTTGATTGCTAGAAAAGAAAAAGTATTCGGAAATTGATTCTTTATATACAAATTTATTTTTCTGTGATTTGTTGGGCCATGTGGTCGTGCCGCGGAAAAGAAACTCCACAGTTTAGTGACCTCTTACTTATCGAACCATGAGATCCTTTGCACACCATTCCACCACACACAGCCATGTTTCCTTCAACATTGGAGGGATTGTCACACACGTTTACAACTCTTCTGTTCTTGAGGAGTATGTGAAAAAAGGCCCTGTTACGGGCACGGAGGTACCTGTCAACGTGGTGTACTTGTTGCATGGAAGAACGCAATCACACGAGCCAATGGAGGGAATAGCACATTATCTTTTGAACCAGTTGCAGGAATTGAGTCCAATTGATCAATCGGAGCACTCTGTGTTTCTGCACGCTCCGTACATTGTTGTCACATTCGATCTCCGCAATCATGGATCGAGGACAGTTGACGCGTCAGCAAACGAAGGCTGGGGTAAGGGCAACTTGAACCACGCATTGGATATGGCATCACAGATTGATGGTAATGTAGCCGATATCAAGCTTTTAATTGAGAACCTTCCGATCTATCTTGGTCTCCACAAGTTCCTTCCTACCCCACAAGTCAGCACCGTTGAGTATGCAGTCAAGTACAGAACAATTTTGTCTGGATTTTCGCTTGGTGGTCACACCGTGCTCCGTTTTGCAAGTCAGTACCCGCAGTTGGTGGATGTCATCAACCCGGTGGTCGGGTGTGCAGACCTCACGACGCTCATGTTGAACCGTTTGCGGGGAGAGTCGGAGTATGACAGAAAATTGTTCTACTTTACGTACGACGAGTTGAATTTGACGCCTGAGCAGCAGGAGAAGTACCCAAGAGAGCTCCACGATAAGTGGGCAGCTGAGGATACCGCGATTTTTGAGAAATTCCCTGTGGGTAAAGTGCTTATGTTTGCTGCTTTTGGTGCTGAGGATAAGCTTGTGCCACCTGCGATTTCCAAGCTCTGGGCTGAGCTCTATGTGACTCTGGATGACAGGTGTGAAATTTTTGAGGAGGAAGGTGTTGGTCACGATGTTACTGAGGAAATGGTGGGGAAATTTGCGGGGTGGTTGAGGAGATAGAACGAGCGAACTTACGTCATAAGAGATTAGCTGAACGAACTTCATGAGCGAAGCGAGTGAAGTGAGTGAGTATACTTACGTCATAAGAGATTTTCTGAACGAACGAGCGAACTTACCTCATAAGAGATTAACTGAACGAACTTCATGAGCGAAGCGAGTGAAGTGAGTGAGTAAACACCTCGTCAGAGATTAACTGAACGAACGAGCGAACTTACTTCATAAGAGATTAACTTAACTCATAAGAGATTAACTGATGGAACGAGCGAACTTACCTCATAAGAGATTAACTGAATGAACTACGTGACTTACATTGTAGAGAGATGTACCTAACGAACGAGTACTGAGTGAGTGAGCTCACATCGGTAGTCGAACTGATCGAACCATTGAGTATGCAAATAAACTCTATATGGAGAAAACTGGACTAGCTCATGAGTAAAGCGAATCAACTAGTTGTGTTGTACGAATTGCTTCTCATGACCCTATTGATTCTTTGCTTTGTTTGTTTTGTTTCAGTTTGCGGTCTGCACCGTTTCCTATTTTGTTATTTTGTTCCTCTTGCTATTCTCTTGCTGTCCTCTTGTCATTCTCTTGCTCTGTTCGTCTTTCCCCATTCTTATTTCTTTTCCTCTTTCAATTCCCCTGCTACTCTCTGTCAATCTATCTCTTTCCTCATTTTTGGTCTGTCTTTCCTTTTTTGTCCTGTTTTTCATGACCTGATTTAGCGGGGATTGACAGTTGAACAGTCGGCTTCAAATGAATTTGCACTAACATGCAAAAAAAACAGTGCATTATTTTAGGCGGAAGCTTCCAGAATCGAGCTCTCAGTGGTCTCATTTGCCTTTCTTTCCTATCTTCTGAGGATACTCTCTTCTAATTATACTGTCTACTGAAAACATCATTATATTCACTATGTGTTCAATTCTATTCAATATATTGTCATCAATTCTATCTTAACTTAATCTCTCAATTCCTCTATTCCTCTATTCTTACCTCAAAATTCTTCTACTCCACCCTCGTAATTCTTCTAATCCTACCTAACGAATTGGTTCGCTTGTTTCTCTCCTATAAGATTTTAAACTTATTCAACTATCTATGTATACTGTTTGATCACTCAATCACTTAACTCGTTAAGTTCGTTCGAATTCCACTTTCTTCCCTCCCTCACGTTTTCTGTTCACCCCACAATGCCCCTAAAAAAACAAGCCCTAATTTCCACTCACGACAATGAAATCACAACCAACGTTTCACACCAACCTAACGCACCAGCTCAGTAAGACCATCAGTGAAGAGCTAGCGCCATCCAACGACGTGATCAATTTCATCACATTCAATCAGGATGCACTGTGCGTCGCACTCGCCATGACCAATGGCTTCAAAATCTTCAACTGCAAGCCTCACTTTGGCAAGTGCTTCCAGTTCAAAAAAAGCGAGAGCATCGGCATAATCGAGATGTTGTACACATCGTCACTATTGGCAGTGGTCTTGTTGGGCGAAGAGGCCGGGAGTAGCCCTAAAAAACTCAAGATCTTGAACATCAAGCGCCAGTCCACTATCTGTGATCTCATCTTCCCATCAACAATCCTCACCGTGAAGTTGACCAAGCACCACTTGATTGTGTTGCTTGAGGACCAGATCTACATCTATGATATCTCCAATATGCGCTTGCTACACACTATCGAGACCAGCCCTAATCCCAACGGGTTGTGTACCGTCTCACTAGAACCGAGCGACGGCAGCTACTTTCTTGCATACCCTTCATCCCCCAAGACAATTGCACACGACTCGCTATTGATCAACGGCATCAATACCAATGGCGGTGCCAATTCCATCCAAAACAACATCCAGTCTGTGAGCAACTCTCCCAACAGGGGCATCTCCGACGTTATAATATTTAACTTGACGAAATTACAGCCAATGTCAGTCATCGAGGCTCACAAACTGACTCTTGCTGCAATGACGCTATCGGCAAACGGGAAGCTTTTAGCCACTGCTTCCGACAAGGGCACTATAGTGCGTGTTTTTAGCGTCGAGACGGGTGTCAAGTTGTACCAGTTCAGAAGGGGGACATATCCAACACGTATCTACACACTATCGTTCTCATTAGATGACAAGTACGTTATTGCGACGAGTTCGAGTGAAACCGTGCATATTTTCCGCTTGGGAACAGAGGAGGCTTTAGTCAACAAACTTCGTAAAACGCCCATTAAACGTATGAACAGAAGGTTTGCGGAGGAAGACAGTATCAAAGAGGTTGACGAAAATGATGATGACTCGATAAAAAAGAGCAGCGACGAATCTATTCGGGACGATGGTGATGACAGCGATGCGGACGTAGACGACGTGGACGTGGACGTGGACGACGATGATGACGATGACATGGTGCAAGAGTCGGGAACTAAGCAGCGCAAATTGTCGCAAGACTCATCCCAATCATTCTCAAGTGTCAACTCCGGGTTCTCTATGGAAGAGATAGCACACCCTCGAGGCATGGGCGAGTCGCCCAACGCACTCGCCAAGTCTGAGCCCATCGTGGACCAGAACCGTCTTTCAGTTGCGCGTTTGATTAGGCGATCGTCGCAGACCTTGGGTCGCAAGGCTGCTCAGAAAATGGGGGAGTTTTTGCCGTCGCGTTTCTCGTCGATTCTTGAGCCGACAAGGCATTTTGCGTCTCTCAAGATCAATACTATTGGCAAATGTGTCAAATCGATAGCAGTAATGGACAGCGAGCTCACTGAGAATATGGTCCCGCAGTCGTATTTCAAAGACGCCAATGGTTCCAATAGTCTTGGCTCCGCTCCAGACGACACTTTTGTGAGTTTGAAGTTATTGCATATTAATGTGGTGACATCTGAGGGGTACTTTTACACGTATGGTTTAGATCCGGAAAGAGGTGGTGATTGCATTTTGCTCAACCAACACTCATTATTGGAAACCGATGATGTCAGGAACTAGAAGGCATCTTAATTAGCTAGTGCGTATTCTTATTGCGTTGCTAGGGTTAAGCGTTATTGGTCATCTATAGGGAGAAAGTTTTAGTATCAGAGAGATAGAGTATAGATTAATGAGTATGGTTGGAAGAGAAACAGTATGGACTGTGTAGATTTAGCATCTTTTTACACAATATATATCCTGCAGAAGATTCCATGTTGTGAAGAAAAGCTTACGATTGTACAATATATATTGTTTTATCCCATGTATACCCTCTAAATTATTTTTCCTCCATCGAATCCTCTTGGTGGCCAAGCTGGCTAAGGCGCGAGACTGTAATGAGTTACTCAGAGTAATCTTGAGATCGGGTGTTCGACTCACCCCCAGGAGATTTTTTTTTGAAAAAGTATATGATGTAGAAATAGTGCTTGGTCGACATGTTTTCAGGTCATTGGGGACACCCTGGATACCTTCTACTTTTTTCGCAATAGCTGTAAATATGGTATGATTGTTTTCATTCTGAACTTTTTTGCAACTTTTTGTTAAATTTATATCTATATTCACACATTCTATAGAATACTTTACGCATTTGCTGATTACGAATATATCATCTCATGTATGATATATGCAGTTAAAATCTGGTTCACCTACTCTCAAACCGGGTTAATTGCCATAGCCTTTCCTGGTTTTGCATCCACCAAACCAAAGCCGTTTTCACCTTTTATTAGTCGTCTTCCCATGTTTTCTATACTAGTCCATGCTGCGCATTCTCCACGGTCCTTTATATCTTCTCCGCTTACTTCTTCGTACTTTACAGATACCTTCCAGATTTTCTATATCCCATTATACACTTTTTCCTTTCCTATCCCCTTCTTTTTCGTGAAAAACAAATACCTCGTTTTGCCACTGCAACATGCCTTTGAAACGTAAGTTGTGCGTACTCACGATTAAGCTTTACTAACATGCAGTTACTATTAGAAATGCAGGCAAGTTATACGACATCGAGATTGCTGACTCCGACAATGGACTTGCTTTGAAGCAGCAAATTCAGGATGCCACGCAAATCCCCATTGCTAGACAGAAGATCTTAATCAAGGGTGGAAAGATAAACGACACAGATGTGGTATCGTCATTGAATTTAAACTTGTCCCAGCCTATCATGGTGTTGGGTACTACCGACAAGAACTTGCCATCCAAGCCTTCTGCCCAGAGGGTTTTTCTTGAGGATTTGAACTCCAACCAGTTGGTTAAGGTTGCCAACGATCCTTCTGGATTCGCCAATCTTGGAAACACTTGTTACTTGAACGCGTCATTACAAGCATTGTACAGTATTGAAGATATTCAAAAGAAATTGGAGGCAATGGAGAGCACATCCACAGAAATGCCCTTCAAATTCAGCAGAGCATTGAAGGGAGTCTTCCAACAGATGAAGAAAAAGCAAGAGAAAATCAAGCCCATCATGTTGTTGGGATTGTTAAGGCAAGTTAACCCTGAGTTTGGAACCACCGATAACAATGGTTACCCCCACCAGCATGATGCCGAGGAGGCCTACAGTGAGATTGTGAGGTTGCTTGGCCAGAGCTTGAATTTCGACGACTACTTCAAGTTGAGCTTCAAACTTGTAACCAAAGCACCGGCATTACCCGACAGCCCCGAGACAGTGTCTTATGAAGACGTTTCTAAGTTGAACTGCCATATCGATATTAAGACTAACTTTCTCAGAGACGGCATTTTGGCGGGTATGAAGGAGACAGTGGAGAAACACAGCGAGGAGTTGGGTGCTGATACTGTGTACGAGACGACTAAAACTATCACAAGGCTTCCAAAATACTTGACTGTGCACTTTCTCCGTTTCTTCTGGAAGAGAGGAGTCAACATGAAGTCCAAGATTCTTAGACGCGTGCAATTCCCATTCGAGTTGGATATGTCCGAGTTCCTCGATGAGTCCATCAAAGCGGATAAGGCAGCCGTGAGGGACAGGATTAGAAAGATCGAGAAGGAGAATGTGGAGTTAATTAGAGACTTCAAAAAGCAAAAAACAGCAGACACGAAGATGACTCCCGCTGAGCAACAGGAGGAGGAGGAGATGAAATTGGCCTCTATCAAGAGCAAGTACACTGACGAATTGGTCAAGGTTTTGCCAGCAGACTATGACATAGAGACATCGACGGAGAACCCGTCTTCTGTGTACGAATTGATGGCGGTGATTACCCACCAGGGCGCGTCATCTGACTCTGGCCATTACCAGTCCTTTGTTAAGGACACAACAGATTTGGACGGCGACCGTTGGTGGAAATTCAACGATGACAAGGTTTCAAGTGTGACCAGAGAAAAAATTGAAGCATTGGCTGGCGGTGGTGAGAGTGACAGCGCGTTGATTTTGATCTACAAGGGTATGGGATTGTAACGTAAACATCCAAGAAGCCAATTGGCTCGGATGTATTTGCTGGCTGAAATTTGGGTTGATCGCATCAGTCAAGTCACATCAAGTTAAAGTCTTTAAAACTGATCTTTGTAATATTTATGGTTAGCAATATAGAGATTGGTCTTGATTTCTGGATGTATAAAAAGGCCGGAGAGACCTCTCCTTAACTGCACGATTATCTTTTGTGTAGGCACCCGATCTGCAATATTACTAAAGGTACCAATCTGAATTTTTATAAACACGAATTATCGAACGAACTTTAGAGCGTAGCGAATGAAGTGAGTGAGTGAGAGGGTGAGTAAATAATATATGTAGACATAAATGAATCTTTATCTCGTACTATATTGTAGACAAACCCGACCCGAACTGCAATACATTATCTTTATCTCGTACTCTTTTGTAAGCATACTCAAACTCTTATACATCATATGTAAACTACTCACGAGCTGAATTACAAATGTTCTTTTTAATCTTCATTCACCCCAATAGTTCCTGTCGTTCCCTCTCCTCTCTATGTCATGAATATTCCTATTTTACAACTCTTTCACCAATTTTTGAAAAACCTCAACTTCCTCCCAGCAGTTCAAGCTCTTGCCCTTGTTTTCCTTCAAGCAGCTGATCACTGAGTTTCTGGCGTTAACCAACTCGTCGCTCAACTCAACCTTCGACAACTTAATGTTCTCCTTCAAGAGGGCGGTCAACTTGGCAACCTTCTCATTAGTCTCTGGCACAGACAATTTTGATTTAGAGTCGTCCTTCCACAAAGCTCCATCGGTGGTGTCCTGGAATTTGCTGATGGTGTCCTGCTCCAACTTGGCCAACTCTTGTGCCACTCTATCTTGGATATACTTTTCTGTGTGCTGAGCACGCGAGTAGTCCGACTATTAGTTAGTATATGCTTGGGTATATTGAAGGATTTATCGAAGAAAATACCATCATGTCTCCTTGTACTATTGTAAATTGTCGTCGTGTGGTAATATCGAAACTTCGTTATGGTGGTCATATCGGCGAACACCTGATGTTTATCTTCGGTTCTTTTCTATAGTACTTACCTCTGCCGAGTTCTCCAATTGTGATAAAAAGGACGCGCTGAAGTCAATGGGCGTCGAAGGTGTGAACACCTTGGTTTCTGGCTTGCTAGTGGAGGCACCCATAGTTGATGGAGATTTATTTTTCGCGAGCAAATCTAATTGGTTCGAAAAATTTTAAGTCACTAACATGCCTCCAGTTCAACAGTATCAGTATGCACAGCACCAGCCATCGAACTTTGACAAGTTTAAGATGGGTTTGATGATGGGTTCTACAGTCGGTGTATGTGTGGGTGTTCTTTTTGGTGGATTTTCCATTCTCCAGAATGGTGCGGGGCCAAACGGTGTGATGAGAACTTTGGGCCAGTACATCATGGGCTCTGTGGGTACTTTTGGTTTGTTCATGTCAATTGGTTCTGTGATTAGAAGCGACCCAGGTTTCCAAGCATACCAGAGGAGTATGATGTACAGTCAAAGAGCGACCTTGAAGGCCATTTACAGAGAGTAATGTGGGGGTATGGCTGACTGCCGTACAAATGCTTCTTTGCAAAAAAACCACTTCGAATGTAAATAGGACCATAGTTAATGGATAGCGGGAAGAATCAGAGTAGGATTGTTATGCGGTTATAAGGTGTCTGTATGTGAATAATGATACTCCTTGAGAATTTCAATATAGCAGTTGTTCATTCACAACATCCATTGATTAATTGCATTATATTTGGCGTACTTTAAAGGATCTTTTAGTATGTATGGCTTTAAAGGATCTTTCACTTTAATGTATGGCTTTAAAGATCTTTTGATCTACTGGCCTGATGTGTTTCATATTGTATTGTTCTAGTCCTTGTTAGACTTTAAATTATACTTAGACTTATGCATATATCTCACTTCCTTCTAAAATCACCTCTACTCTTTATAATCTAGTTTCATCATGACTCCATCAATCCACTTTCAACTCAGTCTCAACCCCTTCTCCTAAGTCAAACATGTATGTCAAGCCAAAGTCGGGGGTTTTATAATACTTTGCCTGTCCAGCCTCCTTAGCAATCTCTAGAAGCTTTGTTTTCGGCTCGAGAATTGGTTCACTGCTCAACTTAAATGTTCCCCAATGCACTCCCTTCATGAATTTGATAGACATGTTCCGACAAATCTCCAATGCCTCTTCAGGAGATATGTGACGTGGCTTCTGGTGCCAACTTGGACAGTACTGTCCTATGGGAAGCAATCCGAGAGTCACAGGACCATACTTTTTGCCTATGACCTTGAAAAGCTCTCTGGAGAAACCCGTATCACCCGCATGGTACACAACTGACTCACCATTCTTCCGGATTATATACGAACACCACAATGAAGTGTTTGCATCAAGTACATACCGTCCACTCCAATGCATAGCAGGTACACACAGAATCTCGTACTTATCTGGAAGATCTCCGATATAATCATTGAGTGAAAGTGAATCCCACCAGTCCATCTCCACCACTTTGTAAATCCCTTTCCGCGCGAGCTTTTTCTTTAGTCCTAAAGGTACAATCCACATAGCCTGGTTTCCGATCTGCTTGGCTACACCCATCTCAAGGTGATCAGGGTGATCGTGCGACACCAAGACAAAGTCCAATTTGCCATTGCTGGCAAAGTTCACGTCTTGGAGAGACATTGGAGATGGCACAAGTCTCTTGGGCCCCACACTTTTATTTATGAGGTAGTCGCTCATTATCGGATCGGTGAGGAAATTGATACCCAGCAATTGTACAAAAGCACACGATTGTCCGAGCCATGTCACAAGCAATTGCCTGTTTAGTGGGACAGACCCGGTACCAGCAGGGTTGGCCAATGCTTTATAGTTGCCATTTTTTAGGCATTCCTGAATGATTACCGAGTTTGCTCTCAAATGCTCCAAATTGGGTTTGTAGAGTTTGAGCTGATCTTTAACCTCTCCATCACCAACGCGATCATGAATTTCAATTTTGGTGCCGTAGATATTCTCAAAAAGCTCAAGGATGCGTACTAAAACGAACTCAAATGCGGTTTGTGGGCGGTACTCTTCAAAAGGGTTCACAAACATGCCTGCAACGTTGGCGGACTTGAACTTGGAGACATCCATATCTTCACCAAGCTGTTGTAACTCATTCCTCCTTTTGCGTATGACATAGCGGGTCAGGAGTTGCATGACCACCTCGTACGAGGTGTATAAGAGGCCAAGGCCAAGGCCCACTCTTTTCATGCCCATTAGCAAGTATTTTGTGGCTCAGATCGAAATTGAAATGAGTATTGATGGGTGAGAGTAAGAAATTCAAATCAAGAACAATCACGAAAAACTACAGTATCCAACACTTCATTATAGAACAGTATAAATAGTAGCAAAAGCAGTAAGCAGTAAAATGACAGATTGAGAAGCCATATAAAAGGAATCAAGTGATTACAGATGTAAGCAGTACAATAAAACTCACATTGTCAGTGAGCACCTATCGTTAGTGTGAACCTACTTTGTCTATAAAATATGCTCAGTGAACTCACTGAGTAGTTCATTTAGTGCCTTCTCACAACTCCCTTGATATCAGCGCTCGCCAAAATATGCTTCTTGTAATCGTGAATGTTACCAGGGAAACGTTTCACTGTGTCATCTTCACTCACCCAGATTTCGTTACAAACCCTATCGATGATCGAAACATCGTGCGACACCATCAAAACACCACCGGTGAAGTTCTTCAAAGCCTCGGCCAAAGCATCCAAACCCTGTGTATCCAAGTGATTGGACGGCTCATCCAAAATCAAAATGTGTGGCTGCGTCAAACACAAGGCGGCAAACGCCACTCTCGACTTCTGACCTCCCGAGAGAAGTTCCATCTTCTGCAAACCCAAAGGTCCGGTGATTCCGAAAGAACCCAAGTGTCTTCTGTACTCCTCGTCACTCTTACCCGGGTATGTCTGTGACATCCACGATACTGCAGAGAGCGACAAGTCCATCGCATCGACGTGATGCTGCGCAAAGTAGCCCACACGCAAACGACCATTGCGTGTGACCATACCATCCAAAGGCGTCAACTTCTCCATCAATAATTTCAAGAGTGTAGTCTTACCTGTACCGTTACCACCACAGAATGCGATTCTTGAGTCCATCTGCACATCGAGATCGACGTTCTTCAAGAGGATCTTGTTGGGGTCGTAGCCAAACGTCACATTCTGCATTTGCAAAATAGGAGGCGATAACTTCTCAGCATCAGGGAACCTGAAGGTGACGACCTTGTCGTCCTCGGGAGGCTCCAAAACGGGCAACTTCTCCAACTTCTTGATTCTGGACTGTGCCTCAGAAGATTTGGCGGCATTGTACCGGAACTTGTCGATAAACTCTTGCAAATGCTTTCTGTAGGCAAGTTGGTTTTCGTACTCTCTACGCTGGTTCTTGATACGCTCTTCCCTGGTGGAATAGAAACTGTCGAAGTTACTTCCTCTGTAGTAGTCCAAACGCTCACTGTGCTGGTGGATGATATCGGTTGCCACGTCGTTCAAGAACGCACGGTCGTGCGACACAACGAGAACCGTTGCGGGGTACGTCTGAAGATACTTGGCGAGGTATGTGATGGAAGGAACATCCAACATATTCGACGGCTCATCAAGAAGAAGAAGGTCGGGCGAGCAGAACAAGGCTCTGGCAAGCGATAATCTCATTCTCCAACCACCAGAGAAGTTCTTGGTGGGGTATTGTTGCGACTCCTTGGTGAAACCAAGACCGTAAAGAATGGCTGCTGCACGGGACTCAGCCTTGTCAGACTCCATTTCGTACAACTTTTCGTTGACTTCCATGAGATGGGCCTCGAGGTCGTCTCTTTCCAAGTCCAACTTCTTTACCTCGTTGGACAGTTCCTCGAACTGCGCGCGCAAGTGCTCGATTTCCTTGATGCGCTCGTTGATTTTCAGCTCTTCTTGGATCAAGCTCTTTCTCCACACATCAGCGTCCAACACACTTTGGATGGCTGGGGTGTCGTCTCCACGGATCTCCTGCTCGACGTGCAAGATGGTGATGTGTTTGGGGATGTTCAACTCGCGTCGAGACAATGCGCGCAAAAGCGTCGACTTACCAATACCGTTCTGTCCCACAAGACCGTATCTTCTGCCATGGGCCAAAGTCAACGAGGCCTCTGACAAAATTCTCTTTCCATCACCCACATACAAATCAAAGTTCTCCACCTTAATATCCTTACTTTTACCAGCACCAGAACCGAATTCCAAGGGGTTGATTTCCAAAAAGAACTCGTCGTAGTCGGCGTTTTTCTTCTCGTTGAGCAATCTGGATGCCTCGTACTGGACAAACTTGTTGTTTCTCTTGGCCACCTTCTTGGCAATCTTACGTTCCTGTTTCTCCAACTTCTTCTTGTCGACTCTGGACTCCATCTTACGGCCGGTGTGCTCGATATCGTGCGATGCCGAGAGAAGTGCAAGTGAAGAGTTGATGTCTCTCTTGGAGTTGTTCTGCTTGAGCACGTTGATGTCAAGGAGTCGTTTGGATGTGTCACCGGTCAACTCGAGCTTGGCCATGTTTTCGCGCAACTTTGTTTCGAGTGTATTGACCAACTCTTCGGTGAGTTTGGCTACCTTTTCTTCATTGGCACCGGCATCGATCAAAAGGTCTTTAACAAACTGCATCTCATCGGGGACGTTGATTTGGCGTGCGGTGACGGAGTCTTCTGTTGCTTTGGAGACGTGTTGGATGTAACCAACAGCATAGTCGGTCACAACGCTGTCGACAGCGGGTGCCGCCTGGCGCACCTGGAGTGATATGGACATGTTGGAAAAAAGCTAAAAGGAAAAGTTTAGTAAAGGAAAATGCCCCGAAGAAAAGAGCATAATAGGTACAAGATGTTTAGGTTAGGAATAGTGGGAAGTCATAGGGAGAGGACTGGCGTATTATGCTAGTGCTTTTACTGGTTCAATTGGAGGTTAAATATGAGGTGAAAACAGCCGAGGAAATTGGCAAGGAAGATTGATAAGGTGTATAGTGTATTATCAATTAGAGCGAATGTAGGCGAAACTGTTTAAAGCTTAATCACAGTGAACTTAAACAATTGGTTTAGACATTAGTGTCATATCTCAATTGTGCACTTTCTGCCCAATCTTTCATAAATCTGCACCCCACTATTTACGCCACACTAGTATATGGTTTCTACAATAGTTTTGATATCTACAATAGTTTTGATATCTACAATAGTTTTGATATCTACAATAGTTATGGTATCTACAATAGTTATGGTATCTACAATAGTTATGGTATCTACAATAGTTATGGTATCTACATAGACTTGCGATCTACACATAGCCACCGAATGCTGTAACGTGGATAATACAACAAAGCTCACCATCACTAATACCCATCAATCAATTGCACTCAGATTGCTCAATGCTTGGTTCTCAAACAATTCTTTAAGCCCACAATACTTTACATTAAAGTAGTACTCTCAATCTTTAACCTTTCATTGAAAGTACCCTCAATTGTAAACTTCCATTACACATGTTCTACTTTCTGCCCAACTTTAATTCTCATCTGCCATTCTTCGATAAGCTTCAGTATTACTGTAATCATCCTACTCTTTCTCATTTACTCACCTACTCTTCCTACCTACTCTTCCTCATTCACTCACCTACTCACATCTTCATCTCGTTGTATTTATTCTACTCTAGCACTTACAAAACAGCCTTGATTTCGGACTCCAACTGGTCCTTCGACTTCAATGCCTGCACGTCGGAGTTACCACCAATGTGCTTGCCACCAATGAACACATTTGGAACGGTTCTCTGACCGGTGATCTCCAAAAGAGCTTCCTGAATCTCAGCACCGTCAGACTCCTCGTCCAACTCAAGGATGTATGCCTCCTTGGTGATGCTGTTGATGGTGTTCTTGGTCTGAGTGCAGTAAGGGCAGTAGGTCTATGGTTAGTATGGAACAAATTCAAAAATGGGTGTACTTACTTTAGAAGCAATGAAAACTGGCTTCGACTTGATCAATTCCTGAACCTTGGCGGTAGTTTGCTGGGACACCATTTTTGTTGTAGATATAAACCTTCTGAACATTTGAACTGTTTTCGCGGATTTGGCACATTTATATCTTTTTTCTTGATTAGTCAGTGTGGAGCAAGGATGAGACCTGGGTCACAAGCACTTGCGAGGAGGTAAGTGGGTATACATTGGGCATAGGTCCAGTGTATCAGGGTAGCAGAAATGATTTATATGTTATAGATGTGAGTGAGAGTCAGGAAAGTTGAAAAGTGTGTAATCAGCCGAAGCAAAGTGCCGTAGTACTAAAGGCTATAGGTAGTTGCTCTTGCAACTATCTTTACGATCTCTTTATAGTAGCACTAGCAGATTTGTTGCAACTCTCTAGCAAACACCCGTACCTTTTAGTATTATCGAGTACCTTTTAGTATTACCGGGTACCTTCGTATTAGTAAACCTTAGGTCTCGTTTTGACTTTTCCAGCACACTCACTCATAGAAGGTACATCGCTAGTGAAGTTACATGTTAAGTTCATTCGCTCATTCAGTTACCTCTATATAATGAAAGTTCACTCACTCACTCACTTCACTCGCTTTGCTCGTTCAGTTCGTTCGCTCGTTCAGTTAGTTCGCTCGTTCAGTTAGTTCGCTCGTTTGCCCGTTCAGTTGTATTTTGTACTCAAATTTCGCGTTTTTAATTCGTGTTACTATGGCTAGCGCAAGACATATCCGATTGATCGGAATCACAGCGTTGGTACTCTTGCTTGTATTCGCCTTCTACCACACAAAGCCCAACTACGATGCGGTGGTGTCAACAACTGCGCAACCAGTTGCCAACCAGCTCATCAACACAAATGACGCCAAGGTCGATGATGCGATTAATAATGAGATTTCCAAATTAAACCAAGAGACCGTGGATGACAACAACCCAAAAGACTCGCTCACCAAACAGGAGCTGGAGGTTGAGTTCGACGCCGTCAAAGAGTTAATCCAGATCAGAGCCATGTCGCCGATGGTTATCTTTTCCAAGACCTACTGTCCATTCTCCAAGAAGCTCAAGAAGTTATTGCAGGACAACTACATGATCACACCAGAGCCTACTATAGTTGAGTTGGACAAGCACTCGCATGGAAAGGTTCTCCAGGAGTACTTGGGGGAGTTGACCGGTAGGTCAACCGTTCCGAACGTTATTGTTGGTGTTTCCAACGAAAGCAAGGGTGGAGCAGATGACTTCATCAAGATGCATGAGGATGGCGATTTGTTACAGAACTTGCGCACTTGGGGCGACAAGAACTTGGTTGTTAAGAAGATCAACGCACCACTGAACATGTGAGAGGGTACTTATGAATTGACATGAAGTATTGATGAAAGGAGATGGAATACTGATGAAAGACGGTGGAAGATATGATTACTTATGAAATGTACGGAAAGTACTGATACAAGGTTATGCATAGAGATCTCGTGGGTGATGTGAATAGAGGATGAATGGTATATGGTCTCGAGATGTCTACGAATGTCTATAGATGCCCACATATGTCTATAGATATAGGTGTTTTTACAGATGTCTACACAGGCTGCGTAAAAACTTGAATGGACGTGGGTGTCTTAATAGGTCGTCGTTGGGACTGAGACAGTTTTGTACCGGACTGCGGTAAGCGCATACTTATCTTATTACTAGGCGGTTTAAACTATGGTTTACTTAGTCTGTGGTATTTCATTTTTGTACGCAGAAATGTAGGTTATGGGGAAATGGATGTCGGTGGAAATTAAATACTTCGAAATGGCTCACGATGGAGAGTATTAAGTACATGAGACACAGAGTAAATATGATATCAAATGATGAAACATATAGTATGAGACATGTTAAGGATAAGATGGTGCTACCTTCATATTATTCAATCACTCAATAATGAACACTCGATAATTATCATTTTCATGGTAATTCACGGTAATTCACTTCATCGTTGAACACATACGAGCTTTCAACATTTACTAGCTTCATCATAATCTACATACACATTTAAATCTCTATATATATTGTTTATTCACTCACTCACTCGCTTCGCTCGTGTAAATCTACTCCCTTCATGTATCAATTTATTACAATACCTATTTAGAACTTAGAGAACTGCTTGGACTTGGAAGCAGCAGCAGAAACCTTCAAGACGTTGAATCTGACGGTCTTGGACAAAGGTCTGCACTGGCCAACAGTGACAACATCACCCTCCTGGACACGGAAAGCTGGGGAAACGTGAGCGGCAACGTTCTTGTGTCTCTTCTCGAATCTGTTGTATTTTGGAACGTAGTGCAAGTAGTCTCTTCTGATGATGATAGTTCTGTGCATCTTGGTGGAGACAACAGTACCGGTCAAAATCTTACCTCTGATAGAGATCTCACCAACGAATGGGCACTTCTTGTCAATGTAGGTACCATCGATGGCGGCCTTAGGGGTCTTGAAACCAAGGCCAACGTCCTTGTACCATCTCTTGGTCTTCTTGTTGGCCTTGGCCTTTGGGTTAGTGAAGATGTGAGGTTGCTAGAATTGTTAGTATACGATTCGCGTCAAGGGCATGCTAATAGCGTGGTTGTTTGGCTGTTTTTGCCTCATTCAGCATGTGTATTCTGTGCTCTACTAACCTTCTGGAAAGCTCTCTCAGATTGAACGGTTAACTCGGTAGCCATCTTGTTGTCTCTATGAAGATAAAACTGAAAAGATTTTTTTTATTGAAAAGTTTTCTCTACCAAACCGAGAGTGCAGGTTGCAGACGCGGTTACATAAGCACCAAGGGTTCAAAAAAAATCTTTCGCGAGTGCAGGAAGGGTTAGAGCCCCACTGATCACGTGAATATAGAAAAAGACGGATAACATGATCACGTGAATATATATAAAAGACGGATAGCGCGATCACGTGAATAATAGACCAGGCGGTTTCACGTGCATATGCACGTGTATGTATTTGTAAACAAACATGGGCAAGATTAGGGTGGCGTCCGACCATGGTGATACCACCGGATACAACTCGACGCGCACAGTGAGCTCGCTGTCCTCGATGAGCACACCCAACGACACGTTTGGGTCGCGTGGTCACCGCGGCAGACAGGCGAGCGTACAGCCCAAAAAGGTCAGCACCAAAACACTGAAGAGCGGGAGGTTAATCAAGAGCAAGCTCTTGGACCTCCAAAATTCGTCCAAACGCAGCATTGTAGGAGAAACACATCCGAGCAACAACATCACGGGGTATTTGACCAACATTCAGACTTCATCGGATGCCTATGACTACAGCCCATTTAGCAAGTACCCCAATGGTGTGGGGGTACAGCAACCCCCACCAACAATCAAGGAGTCACAAATCAAAGCTTGGGAGTCTGCAGAAAGAATTGCGTCGGCGGTGATATTTGGGGATGATGAAGACGATGAAGACAACGACAATGGCGATATAATTACTGGTATTCCGGGGTACACGATGGCCGAGCTCCCCGTTGTGAAGAAGCTGTTTGAGCAGTTACAAACGCACAATGGACCGATACAACATGGGATGATTGCCAGCTGTGACAGTGAAGAGCGTAAGGCTTTGTTTGAAGCCAAACAGAAGCTTTCGATGCAAAGCGAGAGGATGTTTCAGAAGTCGTCGTCTTTTGTTCAGCGTCGACAGATCCAGATCAATCAGAAAAAAGAGCTCTTTGGGCGGATCTTTGGGTACCAGAATAGTCTCAATCGGGAGTATATCACCAACAATTCGTCATATTCTGCGCTAGACAACTCTTCCAACATTCAAAAGACGTTCCACGAGGATAAGGAGGAGATTCGGAGCGTCTTAGAGGAGGATTCGGCGTTCAATGTGGCTCTTGCGGAGGCCAATGAGAAACGTAAGGAGAACCAGAAATTGATGGGCGAAATGAAGAACTTTGACTATGAGAGTTTCCAGAAGATTGTGGGCAATAAATTGGGCGAGATATACGCGGGGGAGGATTATGATGATGAGTTGAATCATGAGTTGCAAGCGTTCTCTATGGCATACTTGAGGAAGTGTTTGAAGGAGGAAGAGGAGTAGATGATTATGCGGGGTTGGGCTGGGTACTATGCAGGGTTGGAGGTGGGCTGAGGAGTACTTTGGATGGGTTTGGTGACGATTAAGAATGGGAGTATGGTTTTGCGAAGGTTGAGAGAGGTTAGGGAAGTTGACTATGTATGGGATTGGGATAGGTTTAAATAGGTTTACAGGATAGGGTATTGGGAAGCGTGTACGACTGAACGAGCGAACTGAACGAGCGAAGCGAATTCAGTGAATGAGTGAAGTGAGTGAGTGAATAAACAGAGCTGTATGTGAGTAAACAGCTGAATGGGTGAGTGAACACACGTTATATATGGAGAGAACAAAACGAGCAAAACGAGCAAAACGAATTAAGCGAGCGAGTAAATGAGTAAATGATCATACCTATTAACAAGTCAATGATTCAGTGGGCTTATCTAAAATATCGGCTAGTGAATATTTGCAGTGTAGATTATACGAGGGCAGTCTCTTGTGGATCTAGACCATAATTCAGTTTTGCGTAATTATCAAGATAGAGTGCGTCATATTAATCATTTCGATTCAGTAGTTCATATCTAATTTCGATTGAGTGCTTCTTATCTCTTTAGTTTAAATTGAGTACTTTATGATCTAAATTGGATGAGTTGTTCAAGTTAAAATAATACCGATTGGTAGTTCGTTTTTACCTAGTTTCTGTTCATTCTTGTAATAATGCCTATTTACTTGCCAGTTTAGTTGGTCGTTCAGTACTCAGTACTCAGCTGCTCACATTTCATTCCACTCATTTGCTCACTCACTTCACTAATTTACTCACTTCACTAATTTACTCACTTCACTAATTTACTCACTCCAATCATTTACTCACTCGCTTCACTCACTTCGTTGGCACGCTCGTTCAGTTATCTTAGTATATGATGTGAGTTGACTCACTCACTCACTTCACTCGCTTTGCTCGTTCAGTTCGTTCGCTCGTTCAAAATGTTCGTGTTCTCATCTTTCGCTTACTAATATCCATCATGTTCTCTAAACTGTTGCTTTCACAAACTACCAATCGTCTTTCCATAATAAATCGCCACATGTCTACAGTTACCAACTACGATTACCTTGTTATTGGCGGAGGCTCCGGAGGAGTCGCGTCGGCAAGACGTGCCGCATCATACGGCGCCAAAGTGCTCCTAGTTGAGGCCAAGTACAAGAAGATGGGTGGAACGTGTGTCAACGTGGGCTGTGTGCCCAAGAAGGTGATGTGGCATGCCGCAGACCTCGCCCACAAGAAGCACCAGCTCAAGGCATACGGTTTGAGCACCGAAGACGATGAAGTCAAATATGGCGACTTCCAATGGGGCAAGATTGCTGAGAAGAGAGACGCCTATGTCGCGAGATTGAACGGTATTTACGAGAGAAACCTCACCAAAGAGGGCGTCGACTGGGTCTATGGAAGAGCCAAGTTTGTGGACAATTCCGGAAAGGTCGAAGTCACACTCACCGGAGACCAGGAATTCAATGGCAAGTCGTTCAAGAAGAGCGAAGTGTTGACCTTTACAGGCACCAAGGTGTTGATTGCCACAGGAGGTACCCCCATCGTTCCCCCACTGGTTCCTGGTGCCGACCTCGGAATTACCAGTGACGGGTTCTTTGAGTTGAAAGAGCAGCCCAAGAGCGTGGCCGTGGTTGGAGCAGGCTACATCGGAGTGGAGTTGTCGGGTATCTTCAAGTCTTTTGGTACCGAGACCAGCTTGGTGATCAGAGGTGACACAGTGTTGCGCTCGTTCGATAACATCATCCAGGACATGATCACCAACCACTATTCTGACAAGTTGGGGGTCAATGTCATCAAGCAGAGCGGGGTGGAGAAGGTTGAGAAGGAGGGCGACAAGAAGAAGGTTTACTTGAAGGGTGGCAAGACGTTGTTGGTGGATGAGTTGGTGTGGACTGTTGGTAGAAAGTCGTTGAGTGACATTGGTTTGGACAAAGTTGGTGTCGAGGTGAACGACCAGTTGCAGATTGTGGCTGACGAGTACCAGCAGACCACTAACCCCAACATCTACTCTCTTGGAGATGTTGTTGGAAAGGTTGAGTTGACACCTGTGGCTATTGCTGCTGGACGTCGTTTGTCCAACAGACTTTTTTCGGGCAACGAGGCGTTTGCCAACGACAAGTTAGACTACACCAACATTCCGTCGGTGATTTTCTCGCACCCTGAGGCTGGATCGATTGGTCTTTCCGAGAAGGAGGCCAAGGAGAAGTATGGTGAGACCAATGTCAAGGTGTACACGTCCAAGTTCAACTCGATGTACTATGCTATGATGGACCTGGATGATGCCAAGGTTCCTACGCACTACAAGATTGTGGTTGAGGGGCCTAACGAGAAGGTTGTTGGATTGCACTTGGTTGGTGATGGCAGTGCGGAGATTTTGCAGGGTTTTGGTGTTGCCATCAAGATGGGTGCCACCAAGCAGGACTTTGACAACTGTGTTGCGATCCACCCTACTAGTGCTGAGGAGTTGGTTACGATGAAGTAGTAGGTAGGACTAGTTTTAGAGAATTAGAGCGCATTTGAGTGGGACTTCACGAGCAAAGCGAGTGAGTGAGTGAGTGAGTGAACTTACATCATAAATTAGATTTGAGTGAGAACTTACATCATAGAATAGATTTGAGTGAGTGAACTTACATCATTGAATAAAATGAGAGAATAGTGATTAATTGAGTTGTGAATTCTATAAGTTTGTTTGTTGCGTGTTTTATTAGAGAATTGTAGGTTTGAAAGGTTTAGCAAATTCTGATGTTTAGCAAATTCTAAAGTTTAGCAAGTTCTAAAATTTAACAAGCCCAAGGTTAAACAAGTCCCAAGGTTTCGTAAGTTCCAAGTTACCCAAGTTCCAAGGTTTCACGTCGCAACGCTTAATCTAGCGAGTCTTTCGCAAATCCCTAGAAAATACACCCAGTCACTCGTATATATATGCATGCACTTAGTAATAACTGACTGTTCGTATCACGCTTGATAATAATCTACAGTATTTACCAGCACCCCGTGTACCATATGAATACCCACTCCACTATCAGGTCATCATCCAAGCACATTCAAGTGATATTCTGTCACAATAGACTTTATTCGGAGATTTCGGTGTCTCATCTATCTCATCGCAAGATCACACAATTCTCTACGCCAAGAACGGCTTTCACCGGTTCTGTATCGCCAGTTGATTGGTCTGCGCCCAATAACAAGCTTGGTTGGTGCGTTAGTAGCACCGACCGAAGCACCGGCCTCGCTGATATCGGATGTGATGCGGGTGATTTTTACGACATTCTGAGCTTACCCTATGTGGTATAATACTACATGTGTCTATGTAGTATAATACTATCTACTATCCTATCATACTCTACACCACTCTCTACTATCCTATCATACTCTACACAATTCTCTACTATCCTATCATACTCTACACCACACTATCATTACACTAATTCATTACTATACATTCAGTACTACCTACCATTACCCTAGCGCCTCCTGGGACCCCGAACCGGCGGTTTGGGCTTGTCGCCCGGCTTCATGAAGAACATGGGCGCATTCTTTAAGATCTCTGGCACGCTGACATACCGTATCATTGAGCCTCTTACGAAGACCTGGTTCATATAGGACGTCTGGCCGTGCTTGGTGACCACCACGTCGTATAATGAGAGGTTCATATCGTCCTCGTTCTCTAGGAGCTTTCCACGATATGTGTCGCCCGTTACCAACTCGAGCGTCACGGTGTGGCCCTGTGCCTCGTTGAGGAGTCTGACGGGAATGGACATGATGCTTGTTGATTCCGGATCGGCAAAAAAATAGGACTTACATAAATAGCAGGAAGATTATCTAAAGTATACGACGATTAAGAATATAACGATTAAGATTATAACGATTAACATTGTTTATCAACAGATCAATTGAAGGAGGTATCACAGGTCAGGGTGGTTAGATAATTTAAGTGACTGTGACTAAGTGATTGTGACTAAGTGATTGTGATCAAGTGATTTGAGTGATTGTGACTAAGTGGTTCTTTGAGTGATTGGGTTAAATCAGTATCGCTCATTCGGTCAATCCAGTCTCACTCTTTGATTCATCTTATCCTTCAGCTAACAGGTCTCCATGACCGATAAGTCCACGCGCTCGCGAAGAAGGGTGCCAATATCGTGCTTGATCTGCAAAAAACGCAAGGTCAAGTGCGACAAACAACGCCCCGCGTGTGGGGGCTGCGTGCGCAATGGTGCCGCACATCTCTGCGAGTACGCCGAACCCCACTGGGGCACCACGGAGCCGGACCTAGACTCCAAGTACCGCGCGCTCAAACAACAGAGCGAGAAGTTGGCGCAGTCACAGCGCACGGAAATCGAAAACTTGAAACGCCAGGTTCAGGTGTTGAAGTCGCTCCCTACTCCATGCACTCAGCCTGCTCTACAACCCATTACGGTGTTGAATAAGCTCTGCCCAGCAAACACCCGCGAGGGATTGGTGATATCGGGCGGCATGATGATGACACAGACCCCTACGCGAACACCACACTATATCAACACATACAACTGGATCAACCTCGTCAAGTTGGACCCTCATCTCACTACGCTCTGGATCAAAATCACCAACCTACAGAAAATGTACCACACATACAAGATGAACCAGCTCGAACGACCGCGGCCGTCTGCTGCACGTGCACGGTGCTCAGTGGTGGAGTGCGACTTGAGCTTCATGAACGACGATGCTCCATCGCCTATGGTGTGCGACTCGCGGAAGGACCAGCCGTTAAGTGTGGATACAACTGTGAGGAGTTTGTGGGAGAGCGCAGTGTACTGCACGGGGCCACGGCTCTCACTGCTGCAAATGCAGTTTCTCGTTGGCTATTTCTTTGCCAATGCGAGCCACAGCGAGCTTTATGATTTGGTTGTGTACTACCGGGAAGACATCGAGGGGTTTGTGCGAGGGGAAGGTGAGGCCAGAGGGGTGAGAGGTTTTGGAGGAAGTGGAGGAAATGGAGGAACCATTACTGGTAGAACTAATGGGACTTTCGAAACCACTATTGGAAGAACTAATGGAACTAATGGAACTATCGAAACCACTACTGGAAGAACTAATGGAACTATCGGAACAATAAAATCCACCACACCCCCTCTGAACATCAAAGATGAACACAAACAAATACCTCAGGACCCATCTTCTCCCTTTGGACCATCCTCTGGTGTGCTCGTATGCCTCGTGGTGCTAGTCATGAACGAACTGTTGGCACAACTCACCTCCAGCACAGGCGACTACGCAGACCGCTTCAATGAAACATTCCCCGGGCTGCATGTCGACCACCTCGGTATCCTCACAGAAGTGCAGGCCACTTTGGAAAGGATATACTCCTCACAAACATCCACATTCAGGTCCCTCGCGTACACCGCTTGCAGCCTATTCTTATTAAATAGGCAGCTTGCTGAGGGCATCCCGCTCTCTCATACACTCCGCCGCCTCTTGGAAATGGCCGTGGACGGCGAGTCAGGCTTGTGGACAAACCCCGAGCTAGTGTCAACTACAGACTGCACACCGCGTAAAGTCCCCGAGTTACGCTTACACATTGCCACACTTTGGCACGAGGTGGTGCGCATGACCAACTTGGCCACTTTCCGCTTGGTTCCGTTGTTCAAACACGCCGAGGACTTGGATACCTTGGTGCTGCGGGTGTTTTGCAAAATCGACCACGCGGAGAACCACCACTTAGTGTTGTTGCTGGAGTTAGCTCTGCCGCTCTCGTTTCTGCTCCACATCCACTACCTCGTGTCCAAGATCCTCCAGGTGGTGCACCATGCCATCTGGGTGTCGGGCGAGCCCAAGGTGCACGTGTTCTTGTTGGAAGACTTGATGATGCAGTGCCAAGCATGGCTTGCGGACCCGGATCTCGCCAAAATACGCGGCGCTCGCCACTTCGAACTCGTGGCCATGGTGCACTCATTGAAGGTGTTTTTGTTGTACGTTGTACTTCTCCAGGCCGAGGAGACCAACGAGGCGGACTTGGCCAGGGTGGTGTGTCCCGCCATTTTTGTTCAAGTCTACCAGTTTGTGGACTTTCTCCGCGAGGAACTCCATGCTGCATCTGTGTACACGGTGCTAGCGGTAACCGAGCTCCTCAACCGCATGATGCAGATTGTTATCGCACTCATACTCCGTGCGCGCGCACACAAGAGCCTGCGTGGTGTGCTCGCTGATGCCATCCACACCAACAAGGCCGCTGTGGACATGAAGCTCCAGCAGGAAATCGGTTGTAATATTGACAAGTATGTTGATCTGCACTTGGCGGATGCCGTGGAGGCTGCAGTGAATGCGTTGGTGGCGGTGTCGGGGTCGAACCCGGGGCCTGCTGCCAAGCTCTGTAAGGTGTGGAAGTTCTACCTCACGTTTGTTTCCAACAAAGTGACGTACGCCAAGATCCACGAGCTGGTGTTGGGCTCAGAGGCACAGAGTATGAAGTTGTGTCCGATTCACAAGAGGGAACGGGTCAAGAGAGGGGGGTGCCCGGTTGATTATATGGCCATGAGTCTGACTTTAGTTGGACAGGAGGGTTTGAAGGGGTCTGAGTCTTTAAATGAGTCAGGAGGAGCAATCAACTCGGATGGCCCTGAGTCGAAATGTCCAGTCAATTTGGGTGCACCAAAGTGTCCAGTCAGCTTGAGTGCTTCGAAATGCCCAGTCAGCTTGAATGTGGCAAATTCAGTCAACTTGAGTGCTTCAAAGTGTCCAGTCAGCATGACAAATACAGCCAACCTGAGTGAGCCAAAATGTTCAATCAACTTGAATTCATCAAATCCAACCAACTCTTTGAATACATCAAAATGTCCAGTTCACTATGGGTCAAGCTTTCCGGTTGACTCCCTCAAAGGGGGCTGGAAATTCCCCAGTCCGTCCCTCAAAGACACCCCCCAGTGTCCGGTTACTGCCCCCAGTATGGAAAAGTACCGAGGACTAAAGTGCCCGATTGCAGACGTTTCGAACCTAGAGAACCTCCGACGGTTCCCTGCACCGTCGCCCAAGAAGCGCAAGTGTCCGTTTGACCCGCTCAAACGCGAGCTTCCTCTTGGGAAAGGCATTGAGAGCAACGTGAGGGGGTATAGGACCAAGCCTTCGCCACTTCTGCAGAGTGCTTCGCCTGTGCCCACCCCTGCGGCCACCCCTGCGGCCACGCCTGTGCCGGTCCCGGCGGTGGTTGAGCCAAATGTGGCCGAGAGTATGGAGCCTGCTTTGAGCGATGGCTTGAATGAATTGTTGGACTTTGATTTGGATTTCTTGAGTAACGAGATTTTTGACCAGATGTGGACGGAGCAGGTGGGTCCAAATTGAGCGAGCATACGAACGAGCGAGCGAACAAACGAACGAACGAACAAACGAACTGAACGAACAAACGAGCTAGCGAACAAGCAAACGAGTGTACCGATCGTTTACACTTCACTTGAATCCGGAGATCTAGGCGGAGTTATGGAGGACTAAACAGGGTAATATAATGAAAATGATATCAAGGTAATGTTTCAAGGTAAGAGGTATGATATAAGGTAAAAGGTTATAAAGGTAATAAAAGATGTAATAGTAATGAAAGGCGATAAAAGGTAATAAAATATGATGTGGTGAAATATAATGAAAGGTAAAAACGGTGATGAAAGAGTGGATGTTACTATGTTTCTTCACTCACTCGCACATTAATTTACTTACTCGCTAATTCTTTTATTCACTCATTCTTTTACTCACTCATTCTTTTCTTCTTCTTTTCCCCACTCATTCTTTCTTATTCTTTTACTCACTCATTCTTTTACTCGCTTCACTCGCTTCGCTCCTTCAGTAAATGTGCACCCCTCTTTTCTGCTGCAAAAAGCTTGACGGACCGATACATGTAAAGTCGATTTTTCTACCAACTGAAACAATGGAATACTATAATCATGGTCACCATAACAATATCTCATACTACTCCCCTGAATTCTGCTTTGATTCTACCAAGTTACCACAGTCATCTGCTTTAGTCGCACATTTGCCTCATAACAAACAACGTTTATAGTGTTGAATTCTAAAAAGGCATATTTATCTCCATGTGAATGTTCACAATAATGATTTTTTGATAAATTCAGCCAAATCTTGGAATTGTAATGCATAGATTTTAAGTTTTTTGTTATTGTTGGAGTCTGTGTATCGGTATTTCTACCCATTGCTATTTCTATTATGCACGTATCTCTATTGCTATTACTATAGAACACACATGTTTCTATTACGTATTCATACATGTGTACAATCTTTCCTTCTCATATTTCCTTTTCATATTTCCTTCCTTCTCTTATTTCCTTCATACCCATAATTCCTTCCGTACCATATTTCCTCCCATATTGTCATATTTCTTACCATATTCTATCTCCCTAACATTCCCTAACACCCTCCATCTCTACCAGTATCACCCTCCCACACCGTCTCCCCAAACCAAAACACCCACTCATCAACCCACCTCCACTCACTCTACATCCACTTCATTTCGCTTTTCTCCACAAAATCGTTTTTCAGCAACCATGTACGCACTAAGAAACACCACACGAGGGTCCCTCACCGGTCGCTTGCGTGTTGCCTCGGTCCAGACAAGATGCTACAGTCAGGCCAGGCCCAAGCTGAAGTACACCATGTTCAAGATTGGACTCGCAGTGGGAGTTACAGGATCAGTGCTATTCGCCACCAATGACACGTTCAAACACGCGGTGCTCACGGTAAATAGAGTGGGAAGCATCACCATGGCAACCGCCAGGTGCTTCTTACTCTACAAGGAGTTTTTGGGCCGGGATTTGTCGGACGGAGTCCGCGATCAAGAATTGGCCAAGACTCATAAGCGCGCCGCACTTATCACCTTGAAGGCATTGGAGGCCAACGGAGGAATTTACATCAAGCTCGGCCAGCACATATCCGCGCTCACATATCTCCTCCCCCCCGAATGGACGGAAACCATGATTCCCTTGCAGGACAAGTGCCCACGGTCGCTGATGGAAGAGATCGAGCGTATGATGGTGACGGATCTCGGTGTGACTTTTGACGAGATGTTTGCATATATTGATCCCGAGCCTGTGGGGGTTGCATCGCTAGCACAAGTGCACTCGGCTGTTCTACAGAATGGCCAGAAGGTAGCAGTCAAGTTCCAGCATCCGTCGTTGCAGGAGTTTGTGCCTATAGACGTTTGGATGACAAAAACGGTGTTCAAGCTCATGTACAAGGTGTTCCCCGAGTATCCACTTACATGGCTCGGAGAGGAGATGCAGTCGTCGATCTTTGTGGAGCTCGACTTTGTGAACGAGGCCGAGAACCTGATCAAGACCGCCAATTACTTTAGCAATTTGAAGAGCATCACACACTTGCGCATCCCCAAGATTGTGAGTGCGAACCGCAGGGTTCTCATTATGGAGCATGTTGCTGGTGAGCGTTTGGACAACTTGCAGTATCTCAAGGACAATGGCATTGATAGGGCGTTGGTGTCGTCGTGTCTCTCACATATTTTCGACTCGATGATCTTTGTGCCTGGAGTGGGGTTGCATTGTGATCCCCACGGTGGCAACTTGGCTATCCGGAAGATGCCCGGTAAGGGTAACTTCGAGATTATCTTGTATGACCATGGTTTGTACAGAGACATCCCGCTCCAGATGAAGCGCGACTATGCGCACTTTTGGTTGCTGATTTTGGACAACGATGTACCCAAGATGCGTCATTACGTGGAGAAGTTCACTGGTATCAAGGGTGAGAGGAGATTCCGTCTTTTTGTTGCGGCTATCACCGGTAGATCTCCGGATATGGCGCTTGAGCGCGGCATTTCCAAGACTGCGCGTACCCCACAGGAGATCAAGAGGATCCAGGACCAGATCAGCAGCAACGATGGGATTTTGGAGGACTTGATGACGATTTTGGCACAGATGCCGCGTATTGTGCTTCTCATATTGAAGACCAATGATCTCACACGAAACTTGGACGAGTCCTTGGAGAATCCCCTTGGGCCGGAGCGCACGTTTATGATAATGGCGCGCTATTGTGCGCGGACTGTGTACGAAGAGGGCAAGGAGGCGTCTGCGCAGGAGAGTGGGGCCTCCAGGGTGGTGAGCTACGTTAGAAATTGGTGGAGGTACCAGGTGAGGATGGGAAGCTTGTGGATTTTTGACTTTGGGTTGTTTTTGCACAAGTTAGTGACGTTTTAGAATGGAGGATGTTTAGAATATAATGTGGAGTTTACGGGGTTTTTGTATAAATTTGTATCCAGGACTGTATTCTACTGTACTGTTGGGTACATGTGTGTGTATGTTTTCTTTTTGTAGTTGGTATGTGAGTTGGGGGTTGTATGTGTGTGCAAATCCTTTGGATGTTGTATGTGTCTTGGGTGTTGTATTTGTACTGTATATTCGTTCAGACTTGGGTGATATACTGCTTCTACTAAGGTAATTTTTGTACTTACTCTATAACTGTTGTACTTGCTCTATAACTGTTGTACTTGCTCTATAACTGTTGTACTTGCTCTATAACTAATGTACTTACTCTGTAACTATTGTACTTACTCGATAACTAGTTTTCTTACTCCTATTGTGTTCATTCTGTAACTATCGTGTTTATTCTGATTTGTACTTGACTACTATGTACTGTGCTTTCTTTACTTTGTACTTGACTACTGTATTTTCTGTACTTTCCGTACTTTGTATACTTCATAATGTACCCTCCTTCCTCTTCACTTTCTCACTCTGCTCTCCCCCACCTAGGCCATCATCCTATTCCCTATACCTATCACTGCTCACTTTGGATCTTCTCCAATAAACTGTTGATACGAGGACCCATCAACGGTTGACCCGTCTTTGTCTTCTGCTCCAACTTCTCTTTCTTCTGTGCCCTAGTCTTGTTTCGCGACTCAATCAACTGTCTCTTATTCCGTATGGCCTCTAATTTCTGTGCACGCTTCTCTTCCTTACGCTGCTTCACTAACTTGGCCTTCTCTGCAAAGGTCAATTTAGGCTTCTTGTCGCGCTTGTTCAGCTCTGCGTAGTAGCTCTCTTGATCGGACCGCTCTTTTCTCTGGCTCTCTTGATCGGAGGTTGTCTGGTTTTCTTGGTCGGTGCCCTCTTTAGTCAGAATCTCATTGGTACTCTCTTTTCTATCTTCTGTACCATTTATGTCTTGGTTGTCATCGCCCTTGGGGGTTTCGTATCCTTCCTGCTTCAATAGCTTGAGATATGATCTCTTCAAGTTGGATCTGTGTGTGAGGGCCTTCTTGATCTCACGCGACTTGGCTGCGTGGTCATTGTATATCTTTTTGTTGAAGGTTGACTTTCTTTCTTTGTATGCCATGATGCGATGAGGAAAATATCTACTCCAGGTTTTTAGTGTGAAAAGATGCGAAGAATTATATGGTATGTAGAGATAAAATAGAGGGAGGTAGGGAGAGAGGGGGGAGGTAGGGAGAGAGGGAGGTAGGAAAAGAGTGGATGAAAGGATATAAAAGCTAGAATATAGGGAAAACAAGAAATAGAGACAAGGTATGCCAGACAAGGTATGCCAGACAAGGCGTGGAAATAAAAATATAGTAGAGACAAAAATCAATAGAGAACAATATTCGACAACAAGACTCATACAAAACAAGCTCCATAGAGAACAAGATTCGGGGATAAACAAAACAAGATCCATGAAACAAGATCCATAGTGTAGAAAAAGATTCAGTAGAAAAAGATTCAGTAGAAAAAGTCCGGTGTGGAAATAAAATTCAGCGTAGAGATCCAGTGAGGAAATAAAATTCATAGTGAGTCTACTGTAATACACAGTAGAATCCATTGATAATCTTCCACGACAAGATCCACAACACAAGATCTTAAAGAGAAGATATATGACCTCTTGACTACAACATCCATATCGTAGAAACAAAATCTATACGAAGTCAAATCAAAGAGCACCCATAATAATCCTTTATAATCTTTATAATCCCACAATACCTCCAAACATCCATAATACAATCCCCTCCATACAACCAATAAAACAGAACCCAACTATGAAACCACACCTCTTAGCACCATCCTCTACTCATTTTCTTCTTTTTCCCTTCCCATCCAATCCAACACTCAACGCTTCTGTAAAAATTCATTTTCTTTTCTCATGTCCTACAAAACAGTACCGTCCGCCCCAGACGATGAAGTGGAGGTACCCCTCCGCTCGAGCGCGGATCGCTTCGAGACGGAGATGGAAGA
Organism: Kodamaea nitidulidarum; assembly: GCA_030674215.1. NCBI lineage: Eukaryota > Fungi > Ascomycota > Pichiomycetes > Serinales > Debaryomycetaceae > Kodamaea > Kodamaea nitidulidarum. The sequence continues at coordinate 47,425 of JAJLWI010000045.1, forward strand.
ATTGGACCATGAGTTTCAGCCACAAGAGACGGCAGGTCTGTCCAACATGAAAATGGCCTTCATGAATATGGCCAACTCGATCCTCGGTGCAGGCATCATTGGCCAGCCTTTTGCCTTCAAAAACACAGGCTTGTTGGGAGGAATAATAGTGATGGTGTTGCTCACAGTGCTAATAGACTGGACTTTGCGGTTGATTGTGGTGAACGCGCACCTTAGCCAAAAGAAAACATACCAGGACACGGTTGCACACTCTTTTGGTGCACCAGGAAGAATTCTTCTTCTCTTGTCAATATCGTCATTTGCGTACGGCGGGTGCATGGCATTCTGTATCATCATTGGTGACACAATTCCACACGTTCTCAAGATCTTTGTACCGAACCTGGTATTGGAGTCTGCCTTTGGGTGGCTTTTCTCACGAAACACCATTATTGTGTTGTTCACAACGTGCATTTCGTATCCACTTTCGCTCAACAAAGACATTCTGAAGTTGGCCAAGGCTTCGGCCTTCGCATTGGTCGGCATGTTGATCATCGTGACGTTGACAGTGTTTCGAGCGCCATTCATCGACCCCGACTTAAAGTCGTCCATGCCCGCGGGCCGGTTTTTGTTCAACACGAGGGTCTTTCAGGGAATATCCATCGTTTCATTTGCACTTGTGTGTCACCACAACACACTCTTCATCTACAACTCGATGAGGAACGCGAGCCAAGAGAAGTTCAACAAGCTCACTCACATCGCCTGCTTTGTACTGATGGTTTGCTGTCTCGTGATGGGGATCAACGGGGTGGTCAACTTCGGAGACAAAACAAAGGGAAACATCCTCAACAACTTCAAGAGCGACGACAACTGGATCAACGTTGCGAGGTTCTGTTTCGGCCTCAATATGCTCACGACGTTCCCCCTTGAGATTTTTGTCGTGAGGGACGTGATCCAGGATGTTTTGGTACCTCTGGGCGAGGAGCTCTCCAAGAAGCAGCACTTTATCGTGACGCTGGTGTTGGTGTTCTCGTCGATGTCAGTATCGCTCTTCACGTGCAACTTGGGCTTGGTTTTGGAGTTGATTGGCGCAACTTCTGCCTCGCTAATGGCTTACATTATCCCTCCGCTGTGCTACTTGAAGTTGTCGTGGGACGATTTTGCCTGGAGACAAGCCGGGCTCGAGCAGAAGGTGCGTTTCGTGGTGTACAAGGTGTTGCCGAGCATCGGGTGTGTGTTGTTTGGTTTGCTGGTGATGATTATTAGCTCGTACCTGAGTATAAGGCAAGGGGGAGAGGGAGATGGTCATTGTGTGGAGGAGTAAGCAGAGGTGTAGAGGGAGGTGACTTGTATGTACATAGTATTGCAGACGAACTTAACGAGCGAAGCGAGTTAAGTGAGTGAGTGAGTGAGTGAGTGAGCCAAGTATTCTGAACGCATGAACTCACTTCGGTAGGTTTTTGGAGTGGGAGGAGATAAAGGACCGAGGCCAACAAAGTTAGGAGAGAGGCGCAGAGTGTAATAGGGGAACAGAAATTTTTGTAGAAGTGGGAGCTATTGGAAGTTTGGACATATTTATAGCTTCGTAAGAGACTTCATTAAGGTTTTCTGTTTGCGTACATTTATTTCAATAAATAGAAAGAAAAGAGATTAATAGAGTTGATGTGAGCCACTGTGACCCAGTATGTTTTAAAACATTAGTGGTTTATTGCATATCGAGTTTCGTTATAAGGCATGATCATCAGTGACACACACTACTCTTGTTTTGTTGCAAATTATGAACTTCTTTTTGGTGTGTATTACGGTCGATAAACCACAAATCAGAGTAATTTATATTTGCAACCTTTTTGGTTATAGTTTAGTACGTCATAATCTTTAATTCATCCGAGCGAACTCCACGAGCGAAGCGAGTGAGTGAGTGAACAATAATATTTAATGGTAATTGAGTGAGTGAGTGAACAAAGATATTAAATGGTATAATGCATGTTCAGTCAGATATGTGTGTATAATGTATGTTCAGTCAGACATGTGTGTATAATGTATATTCAGTCAGTTATGTCTTGTTAGGGATTTCACACTCTAGTATAGAAAAGACTGGTAACTAGTTCATTCATATAGATTTTCACTGTCATATTTATATCTGTGTCTGAGATCCCGATACTTCGGCTCAAGCGGGGCTCTGGCTGACCAGAAGGTCATGCCTTGTCCAATTGAGCCTTAGAGCCAACAGAGCTGCCTCTATCGGTCTATCAAGCCAGCTCCTCACCCCAGGAGAGGCTGGCTACTCATTGTACGCTCCACGCATTATAGAGTCCATTTTGGAGTAGTCTTGTATGCAGTACAAACACCACCTAACCTTACATGTCTGTATATTTTATGTTCACTCACTCACTCACTCACTCACTTCACTCGCTTTGCTCGTGATGTTATTAGGCAAACCTAAATTTGTATATATATAACATTGATCCACATTCTAACTCCTAGAATGGATCCTTTCAGAACCTAATATGCTTCCTTTTTTCATATACTTTTCAAGCTCCCTTCCACCTGGACAAATTATTACAACAGTCAAATGTTTCGAGTAATATAAATACCAAATACATTTGATATTGTATGGGATATTAAAAAAGAGACAGTACAGATGTTTGGAAAAGATGTAATTGGGTTGGTAGAGTTGGATTTATATGAAGGTATTGGAAGTGATGAGATCCTGAATTATTCTTAAAAAATGCTCATAATGAGCAGTTTATTTTGTTGGAATACGAAGGTCCCGGTGAGCAGAAGTGATGACCCAGGCTCACGTGACCGCTGAATCACGGGCACACTCACGTGTGCAGTCACGTGTAAGGTAGCTCACGTGGGTAAGCACGTGTAATATACGCGTGACCACCTGGGTAAGGCATACTGTTCCCCGATTAGGGTAGGGACACGACTACGA
>JAJLWI010000045.1:50438-98781 GCA_030674215.1 Kodamaea nitidulidarum
ATATCCCATATATAGAAGATCAAGCCGAGAGATACTTTTCTAACATTACGTAAGAAAGGGGAACACAGAGTACAATACAACTCCCGAATCAGAAATAGAGCGCGAGATATAGGATCTAAGCTACTTATACTATCGAAGAGTTAAACCAGAGCATATTGACTAATTTACTCCCATATTTTGGTCAAATATTCCAAGATATTTAGCATCGCTCAGACTACACCAAAAATTTCAAGATCTTTCAAATCCCATTTAATTGGTAGAGCCCCAAAGCCATTGAAGTACTGCTTGGCTTGCGAAAACTGAATGTTGAATAGAAGGCCATTAAACAACGTACACTTTCTTAATGAGCTTTAAATTGCATTTTCTTTGAAAGATCTCATTCCACCCAAATGCGACAACGGCTGCAAAAAGCCTTTATGAATTTCTATCGTTTTGTACAAAGGCGCATGTTGTTTTTCTAAGACTAATATTACATTAATAGACTCACCAGAAGCTCTTGGTTTATTCGAACTCTCAAACAGGTAATATTTAAGGCTACATACTAGTTCATGTATCTAAATTTTTCAGAAATAATACTACTTAATATTGGTTCGTATTAATTAGTGTTAGTATGCATCATATGGCCATTCAAACTTCTCTTGTTGTATCATATCGGTTTTCTAATTGTGTGTATTGAAAGGCTTACCGCTGGAAACTGTTTTGAGAAAACAGAGAAGTCCCACCTCCTTCATCACCCCATTGTTGGGCTAAAATATGAAGCCTTGTAATACACCAAGGGGTCGTATTCAGGTACCCTCAGTTATAATGCTACCTCATGTATTATCAGCACATCTTTAATCATGAACTTCTCCAAGCATGTCCATATACAGTGCTTTCGAAACGGTTTTGAAGCTCAAAGTTATCAGCCACTAAAACTAATACCATTTATTCATTTAATTTCCCTTATATCCCCGTCATTACTAGAATATCCGTATTTCTGTGTGTTGGTTGTTTTCAGGCACATCGTTTGGCCCACATAGTGCACTATAATCTAGGACATTCTGAAGAATCTCCAAGTGAGGGGAGAAAAAGGTGGCTATGTATATATGTACAAGTGATCACCTAGTATCCCCCATTACCATCCCTTAAATTGCCAATATTCAAACCTGCAACCCCTCCTATATATAAAATTTCCTGATTGAGTGGCTGCGAAATACACAAATCGCTTTTGTAAACTTGTAAATTTACAAATTTACAAAACCAAAATCAACTCAATGGATTCCGCAACTACTCAAGCTAAGTCTCAGGGAAGAAGTCGTGGGCGCAAGCCCAGAGGGGGAAGAGGTGGTAAGGCCAAGCAGGTTGCTCGAGTTGAAGAGGTGAAGGTTAGGGAGGAGAGGGAGATTGAGAAGGATGGACCAAAGTCCACAAAAAGAACTGGCGGCTCTAGAGAGAGAAGAAGAGCCAAGAATGCAAAGACCACCAAGGCTTCCGAACTGGCCGAGGGAAGCACTCTCTCTCTCGCCCAAATTGAAGACGGAATTTGCAAAGCAGTGGTTAGCGATTCTAATCCATTGCCGGATGATTTTCAGGCGGTTGAGGTGACTGATTCAACCGACTACCAAAAGAACCTCGAGAACAAAAAATCTCAAGTTGGCATCACTTTGGAGCACCAGTCCACTGTTGATACTCAAGAGGTTACTCAGAGTTATGGGATGGGGATGTTCCGCAGTGCTAGTCTGCCAGCCCCAAAGACCAAAACTCATCACTTGCTACCACAGAGCCGATTCTTAAAGCTGTCCAGCTGCTGGGACAACTTCAATCCTCGTGAATACGGACTTCTTCCTTTTGTGGCCAGGGAGAAGTATGCAGGATCGAAAAATTTTGCAGCCATTTCAGATTGTGAATCTGCAAAGATCGAGCCTGATTTGGAAGTGCTTGAATTGGAAAAGCCTACCGCAGACAAGACTTCAATCATTATTGCTTTGAAAGATATTGAAGTTGAAATTGATGGTGATTCCACAACCGAAAACTTACCTTCTGGTGAGATCCAATCTGCTGAAGAGTGTGAGAAAAAACCCGACCTTTTCAACATCCAAAAGACCACACTTGAAGCCCTCTTTGGACTGGAGAGTGATACTACGAGAAATGTTTGCAAAAACTTGGAAGTAACTCTTGTTGAGGACCAAACTAAAGAAGAAGCTTTGGTCGATCATGGGATCAACGGCTCAACAGACTCTGAACTCACTGAGCTCGATAGAGAGTTGGCCGAGGCATATGAATTCCTTGAACAGGAGAATTTAAAGGATTTAAAATCTGCAAAAACTCCCACAACCACATCTTCCAGGTACTCACTCACTCAGCTTGTTGATGCTGTCGTTAGTGTCTCACCAGCTGATACGGTTGTGGCTGATACAGCTGTTTGTACTGCTACCACTAATACAGTGGTTTATGTTTCGCCCACGGTTAAGAACCGCTTGACCAAGCACGAAAGCAAAATGGCCAAGAGGCAGAAAACCAAGCCTCAAATAAAGACCTGTCTTTCTACTAGCGAAGCAAAGTTAATCTTGCAGTTTGCTGAGTTTGTAAACAGTCAAACCACTTCTGAAGCTAAAACGGTTGTGACTGAAGAGGATATAGGGGACATTCTTGTGAACAGTGTTGATGAAATGCCATCTCCCACGGAAGTTTTCTCACCTTCTCCTTCCAAGATCACTCCACTTCCCACGGAGCTCACTTCGCAAGTCAAAGACCAACCGGTCTTTAAGCAAACACCACCAAAATCCAGCATCTACAGCAACCTTACCAAAATTGGAATGTCAATGATTCTGTTTTTTTCGCCGCTTTGGGAAGAGAATCTGGCAGACTTAACTACCTGCAATCTGAACAGCTCTACTCACAAGCCGCAGAACCCCGATGTGTGTGAATACATTAAGGAGCTAGAAGAACCCGGGCTGGTTAGTAGTGGTTTTCTGATCAGGCAGAATGAAAAGAAGGAGCTCTGGAAAAATATTTGCGATTTTGCAGCCATTCGCACTAGGCGCACACAAAGGGGCGAGATTTGGCCGCAAATCGAGAGACCTTTTGTGGAAAAGGAAAAGAAGGAGAGTGAGTTTATACCTGAGATTGTTGGTCATCTTATCTAATAAAAATTGCTAAATCATTGTAAGGACAGCATTGTTTGCGACCTCCTAGTTAAAATATATAGTTGTCAACCAATCTACGTGCCTCCGAGTTGAAAGAAAACTGTTTAGGGTAAAATAGTGTTTGGCGTCTCTGAGTTAACTATATTTCTGTTTACTCACCTTTCTTCTATACAATGCATCTTCTCTCATATAGATTTATTAATACCTGCTCCTTCACTTATCTCTATATATAGTGTTTATTCACCCACTCACTCCTTTAGTTATCTCAACATCATTCTTTCGGTTGTCCTGTATGTTCACTCCTGATTCTTTCATTCCGCATGATCACTCCCCATTCTTCCAGATATCTCTATATGATCACTCCCCATTCAGTTATTCCTATATGATTACCCCCATTCTTTCAGGTTCACACCGCTCACTCAATTTGTTCGCTCATTCATATCTCTCAATGATGTAAGTTCACTCATTCAATTCGTTCGTTCATTCAGCTATCTCTAAATGATGTAAGTTCACTCACTCACTCACTTCACTCGCTTCGCTCATTCAGTTCGTTCGTTCGCTCATTCAGTTCGTTCGTTCGCTCATTCAGTCGTTCGTTCGCTCGTTCAGTCGTTCGTTCGCTTTGCTCATCTATTCATCCTCATCATCACTCACAATCAACCTTCTTCTTTTCACAACCCTTTCCTCAAAATCACTTTCTTCGGCATCCGCCTGCTGGCGACTCTGTAAAGACTCCTCACTGGGGTTTTCACTTGTAACCACACTATAAATGCTTGCTGCATTTTCATCATCGCTTTCATCAACAAACAAACTAGCCTCAGCCTTCTCAATTGCCCTCTGTATGCCCTTTGACCCATCACTCAACTTACGCCATGCCTGCTTAAACTCCTTCAACTGCTGCGCGTTGACAATTCCACCTGTCTCATTCAACAACTGGCGCAACCGCTCCTCCTTTGCGAAAAAAGCCTTTTCGCGCTCCTCATCAGACTCATCGTCGGACTCATGGATAAACTCGGCAGACTTGATAGAGAGCTGACCAGCCACCAGCGAAGCACGTTTCGTACGCTCCACACGCTCATCGTCGAGAGCCAGTTTCTTTGCAGACTTGGGCTTTGGTCTCTTTTTGCGTGCGTGACCCTTTTGGCCACCAATGGAACGTTCCAAATCTTCCAACATGTCGAGCTCATGTATATTCTGCCTGGAACCCGTGGCCTCTGTGACAAAAGCAATTCCCTCGTCTTCGTCATCCGTAACACCATAACGATACTCATCATCATACTCGGCTTCCTTTGTCCTCAAAAAAAAGATCGCATCCTTGCCGTCTTCAAACTCGAGAGGCTGCATTGCCAAGTACTTTTTGACAAGATCCAATATCTCCTCATTGATTGACTCTGCCTCGACAATATCCTCCATCAGATAGGGGAGGATATACCCCACCATCGAAACGAGCAACCTGATATATGCATTATTGATTAAAGTTCTCTTCACGGCTGGAGCAGGGACACCTCCAGCCTCAAGCCATTGCCAAAACTTCGGTCTGTCACCGATTGCACCCACCAACACCTTGACCTGCTCGTCCAAGGCCATGTTCCTGACAAACTCTACCTCGCGGGCCAAGCGCGGAGCCTGAGACTTATCGGGCTTCAAATAAAGCTCGCCTGTGCTCAAAAAGGTCCGCGACTCAGTATCCTCGAAGCGTGGGAAAAGAATCTCCACGGGGAGTGGCCACCTCTCGAAGGCCTGCTTGAACTTTTTCATAAAGTAGCAGATGAACTCATCGATGTGCGTACGTAAGCTGCTTCCCCGCGAGACGTGGCTTCTCACACGGTACAACACGTTCATGAAATCAAGCCGGTATAGTGCGCCAAAGTCTTTGCGCGACACAAACAAGCGGTGGAAGTATCGAAGGCACCGCTTGATCTCCACAGGCGTGAGTTCCTCATACCGCGACAAGTACACGATGTGGGTTGTCACCGTCAGCGTGTGAAAAAAACGCGCTTCGGTCTGAGAAAAGTCCAACTTGCGCTCTTGGATTCGGGATCTGGCTTCGCGCATCTCGTCTTCGGAGTCGTAGCCTACCTCCACGGGTTCTTTCTTCTTTGTCCGGCGCCTTTGTTGCACGTATAACCTCACGTCTTCGTTCGCAAAGGTCTCGAAAGACTTGAGGATGGTGTGGACCAAGTCCACACACGTGCGAAGGTACTCTGGGGAGTGCTTAGCGGCAGTCTGGGGAATTTGCACAAGGAGACTGATGAAGTCGGAGAGCGAAAAGAGCTTTCTGAAGATCCCCTCCGCGAGATCACGATGGAGACTTTCTGCTTGGAAAAGATGCGTCGATACAAGAAGGATTTCATGGAAGCACCGGAGCGTGGCATGAAGTGTGCTCCAGCGACGGTGGGAAAAACTGTCTCTGATCAGAGAAATGAGAAGAATGAAGTTGACTTCACTAAGTGCTGCACCAAGAGCAGCAAAAGGTTCATCTAACGATGAATCAGTTTCTGGCACTTCAGTTTTACCATTTGTTTTCTCACTTCCATCAACTTCACGTCTCCTCTCCTCTTCGCTTACCCCCCTCTTCTCTTCGCTCACTCCCCTCTTCTCAGTCTCCTCCACACTCTTACTAGTCAAGGGTTCCTTCCGATCTGTCTCCCTCTCGACCATTCCCTCTATGCGCCTCCGTTCATACTCAAAGAACCATCCTACCATCAGAAAGTAGGCTGCCTTGTCATACTCTTCCAACAAGGTCATATCGTTGACCGCAGCCATGTGCGAGCTCGCGCATTCTACCACCGTGTTGAAGCAGCCGCCCGCTAGGAACTGGTCCACAAACTCAAGCAACTCTGTCAGCGGAGAGTCTCTTCTGCGCACAAACTCGTCCGAGTCGTATTTAAACTTGGCCCTATCGTTCCACTTCTTTTGACTGTCAATCTTGTCGAGCGTGGCATGTGTGCTGCGTAGTGCATGTTGACCCGAAACAACGTAGCTGGTGTCATCGCCAGAACGGAGACTCACAAGCGTGCCAAAGCGACCATGTCGCGTCTGGAGGGTCTTTTTCTGCGTGTTCTTGCGCTGGGTTTCGGTCTGAAGAAGCTCAGCTAGGTTCATTCCCGCGGTTGTGGTGATGGGCTTTAGGGGTGTGTTTGCGTTTATGTCGGTAGGGGAGATTCTATGGGAGTCTTGGGGGTTCGTCTTGTCATTTTTAGGGCCCATATTGTCATTCGTAGGGTCCATCTTGTCATTTCTTTTTGGATCCACCTTGTCACTTCTTTTGGGTGTTATATTGCGTAGATTCTGATCATGTGGTATTCCCTTTAGATCCGGATCCATCCCCCGAACCAACAAAAACACCACCTCGGTGGTGATTCCTGCCAATACGTCCTTGTCAAGGTCACTTCCCAAAGCACTGGAGACCGTGAGCACAAACATCAACGCATTCGAGCGCTTGAGAACCGCTACAACTGCTGCAGTGGAAACATCCTCCATGCTCACGCCTGCAGGCATCGTATCACCAATCACAAGCTGTTTCTGGTTGCTTTTTGTGGAGAGCGACGGGTCTGTGGGTTCAATATAGAGAATATTGCGCAAGAAAAACATCACCAAGCGCATGATAGCATTATCTCTGGGCTCTCTGTCAAGGCGCGACTTGGCCAACAGCGGGAGGGCAAGCTTGACTGCGTTTTTGACCAAGTTGCACAGCAAAATGGCCTTTTTATATGTGAGCTGGGCACGGCTGAGGGCCGCCGAATGCGGTGCTTTGCGATCAAGTGGCCACGTGAGAAGTACAAGCACTTCGAGGGCCAGAAGTGCGACTTTTTGGTGCCATTGTTTGCGCGAAACGTGCTTGGGGTTGATGCATAGGATGGGGATGAGGTCGTTGACAACCAACTTGGATTCTGCACATGCGAGGGCGACTGAGCTGGTTCCATTGCGTTCGTCCACGGCACGGAGCCAACGTTTGATGTCTTTCAAACACGCTAACGCGTCATGACCGGGGATGTATGTTGGGGGCACCAGTGTGTGGTCTGGACCACCGAGTGCTGAGACGAGGACGGCTATGTGAGCACGAAGAAGGCGGTCTGTGGGTGACTGGTTCGGTTTGGCCGATAGGTCCAATAGGGGGTCGTTTGTGGGTTCATCGATGATGTCTAGTTCGGGGTCCATGAAGAAAAGATCCGGTGAATAAATATATGAATTTCACGAGCGAAGCGAGTGAACTATATTATTGAGTGTGAACTATATTATTGAGTGTGAACTATATTATTGAGTGAGTGAACTAGAGTGAGAGAGTGAAGTTAATAGATGGAATTGAGGGAGTGAACTTACCTAATAGTTAATGGTTCAAAGAGCAGACACGGTGAAGGAAGTCTGTAGTTTAAAGTATCACCTAGTGATGTGCTAGTACCAGATATGGTGATGGTTAATAAATTCTAAGTAGAATCGAGAATTGACTCACATATATTGACTCAGAATAGAGTAAGTTACAGAATCTCTCAGAGGATAATGATTTGAGTTTTATGGAGTATACTCAAAGTAGTCACACTATAATAGGGTAAGATTCAAAATCACGATTACAATGTTCTCACAGAAAAGTGAATTAGCAGCATTCTGAATATACACGAAGTAGGGTCACATATACACTAATGGGGCACACATGTACTGGGTAAACACGAACTTGTTTTCAAAACGTAGTACATAGTATAGAAATACGCCTAGATATCCTCAAAACATAATATATATAAAACTATACGAACTAGGGAAGCATACATGACTGAACCAGTGTCTGACAGAAAAATACTAATAAGACTTTGCACAAACACTAAGTCCAAGTGCAGTCATGACAAGTGAAGGGGGTCAGAATAAGAGACTTCAGGGTCGTCAGTTAGTATAAGCTCAGTCAGTCAGTCAGTAAGTCAGTCAGTCAGTAAGTCGGTCAGTCAGTAAGTCAGTCAGTCAGTAAGTCGGTCAGTCAGTAAGTCAGTCAGTCAGTAAGTCGGTCAGTCAGTAAGTCAGTCAGTCAGTAAGTCAGTCAGTCAGTAAGTCAGTTAGTCTTTTAGTGAGTAAGTCACTCACTCACTCACTCACTCACATCACTCGCTTCGCTCGTTCTGTTCGTAAGTGAACCGTGCACTTTTAACTCTAGATTACTTCAAGTACTGCGCTTTTGGATACACTGACCGAACGTAATAATCTGGGTATTCAAAGTATCATAGTGGGCGTCCATATTACCTGGATGTGTCCCTCGCCGTAGCTGCAAAAACTGCCAAAAATTGATGGAAATAAATGTAATTAGAGCCTGTATTTTGAAATGCTCTTATATGCTATTGATCACCAAGAATAAGGTGTAGTTTAAGATGGTGCAACAAAAGGAGTTCAATAATTGGATATTTAATGATTAGAGGTTTAGTTGTAATGTCACAGTTTTTGTGATCTTAAATCATGTAGTGTTCGTTCAAGTATGTAAAACAGAATGTTATGATATTCATTTTCCAAGTGTTTGAGTTATTAGCATTGAATTATTAGAGTGTCAGTTTAACATCGTAAACAAGTTTAAAGTGTTGGTTTGTAGAGGGCTTCTATGTACTACCACAGTGCTGACATTAGAGTTTATTGCGATCGATGAGTCCCTTGTTCAGTTAATCTCCTCATATTTGAATCCACTCACTCATCACTCGTTGAGTTCGCTCGTTCGCCCATTTGTTCAGTTAAGCACCTACTATTTAAATTCTCACTCACTTCACTCGCTCACTCAGTTTATCTCCTATTTAAGTTCACTCACTCGGTTTTTCTCTATTATTAAAGTTCACTCACTTGGTTCTTATTATTAAAGTTCACTCACTCGGTTCTTATCTATTATTAAAGTTCACTCACTCGGTTCTTATTTATTATTAAAGTTCACTCACTCGGTTCTTATCTATTACTAAAGTTCACTCACTCACTCACTTCACTCGCTTCGCTCGTGAAGGTCGCTCGTGAAGGTCGCTCGTGAAGGTCGGTCGTGAAGGTCGCTCGTTCGTTCAGTTGTCTCTGTGTAATATGCTTATCTCCACAAAACAAATTTCTGTTTCGAATATTCGTTCCCTGCAGAAAACTGCAAACGATGCAGGAAACCGAGAAGACAGATCTAGTTTAAACCTTAATTAAACTCGTGTTTTCGGAAGTGTAATTTGGAAGCATCTGTCCAGATATACCCATAGCCCTAGATATACAGCGAATGACTATGGCCACATTTATAGCCTCCAAGGCAGCTGCTCAACTCCGATTTTCTCTTGATCCAGCATCCATAGAGATAACGTTTGAATTCAGGAGTATTCTAGCCTTGCATAGATACATCCTCCCTAGAACCTTTCCAAAATATCATTTTTCTGAATACTATATTAATCCATACTATTTCATCTTCTTTTACTACCTTAAACTCAGTCAATACTCTATATTTCCTGTTTGACTCAAAACCTCCTATATAATTATTCACTTAGTCACGCAGTCAGTCACTTAGTCAGTCAGTCAGTCAGTCAGTCAGTCACATTCTCATATAGTCACTCACTCACTCACTACACTCGCTTCGCTCGTTTAGTTCGTTCGTTCGCTCGCTCGCTCGCCGGTATTTGTGTCTCTTTTAACGCCTCAATCTCGCCCCAGTGGACCCTCAACCTTTTTTCCGTTCAGATATCCAGCTTTTTTTACAGTCATTTCCCATGGACGAGGACTACAAAAAGCGGTACAGAGTACCTGCGCTGTGTCTGGTATGCCGTAAGCGCAAGAGCAAGTGCGACCGTGTACGGCCAGTATGTGGTCTGTGCAGAAAAAAGAGCATCGCTCACAATTGTTTTTACGAAGATGGCAACAGCACAGCCTATCAAGGTGAACAGGGAGAACTAGGAGAACGCATCCTTCCGTTACCTACCGAAGACCAATACTCACACCAAACACAATTCCTATACCAACAACCGCAAAACCATACGTATCATCACCAATTACAGCCTCAAAACCACCTAAAACAACCCCATCAACAAAACACCCCGGGCTTACAACAGCAGTCTTTCAATCAGGTACAACAACCTTTAAATCAGGTACAACAACCTTTAAATCAGGTACAACAGCCATTCAATCAGGTACAACAGCCATTTAATCAACCACAACACTCATTAAATCATCTACAACAGCCATATAACCAGGTACAGTCGCAACCCCAACAAACCCCACACGAACCCCATGCCCCACAATCACAACAGCCGCCTTCCATACCTTCACAGGAAAACCACCATCATGATAATTTGCACCCAACGCCTCCCTCACAGCCAAAACTTCCGTTCTCCAGGAACCTGTACGGGTATTCCATGCCCCTCCCGATGCCATCATATTCTCCCCCAAACAACAGAAGCGATAGTGTCAGCTTGAAGAGTGAAGGCAGCGTGACTAGCGCGGGGAGAATGACCTCAAATACCAGTGTTAGTGGTCCAGGAAGCGACACACACGGCAACTACGCGAGTATAAAAGACGCATCGACCACCCCACACGGACCTTCATCGTCCCCAAAATATGAAAGAAACAACACCTTTTCAACAACTTACAGCCCCAGCGTACCGGTCAACTCTGGCACCCCAATGGGGATTTCTGTCTCCACCCCTTGTACACTTTCGACCAACAATACGAACGCAGACCTAGCATCTGCAGTGCCTCCAGGCATTCCGCAATTTCCCACGTACAAACACACACCCACATCGTCGTTCACATCGCCACTTCGCGACCCCCCTACACATTCACCAGCGATAAGCCAGCACTCTATCCCGCTCCCACTTCCCCCACAGCGGGCAAAAACCGACGAGCCTGCCAAGTCTCACACATCGTCGCCGCAAAAGGACGCGCAAAACTGGGAGAAGCATGAGAAAAAGCACGTGGTGTCGCTGGTTCCGATCCGTGTTGGTCCACACACCTTCCACATCAACTCAGAAGACACCATTAGCACCTTCTCCAACGCATCTTTCTCGTTGAGTGTCGAGGGTCCGCACTGGCAGCAGCAGGGTGTGCTCTCTTATCTGGGGCTCTTGAAGGCAGATCCGTTCGTGAAGATTCTCCGGTCATATGTCATGCTGCTTTTCGAATCCGGCGAGCTTGCGGCCTATTTGCGCAAGGAGACGTTGAGGCGATCGGGAAAGCCTAAGCTGACGGGAACTCCAAGCACTTCTGCTAGCATGTCGCCGCCGTCAAAGAAACAGCGCGTGGACCTGACTGTGATGTCCCCCCTCTCTGTTGACCTGATAGTTTCGAAGGAAAAAGAGGTTGATGATGAGCCGGGCGACATATACCAAGAGGATACCTTGCTTATTGAGCAGATCAAGGTGAAAGGCACCGCGGACAAACCTCGGCGGGAGTCCAAGTACCAGATTCCACACGTAATTCGATTATCCGGGGCGAAGGAAGATTATTTCAAGGCTTTAGAGGCTGCGGTTCTCCCCATTCTCCCCAAGAAACTCAATACTTTTATGTTGTTTTGTCGCTACTTCAAGTACGTGCACCCGTTCATCTCCATTATCAATGAGAACTCGCTCGTGCTCGACTTAAACAGGATCTTCAATGGGTTCCCGTCGTTTGAACGCAACAACTACACAGAGATTAAGTTGGAGAATGACAGCGATGTGAACACTCTTGGCATTGCCCTTTTCGTAATGAGGCTTGGGTACATGAGCCTTGTGCACAACGAGGATATCTACAACCAGTATAGCAACGACGAGAAGAGCATCATCTTGGATGTCAGGCGTGTGAGCTCCGAAACATTCACTCGTGCCATTAAGCTCTGTGTGGATGACCGTGTGTTGTCGCAAAAGCTGTCCTTTAAGTTGGTACAGTTGCTCAGCTTGATGTATTTCTACCAGCAGATGGCGCCCGACGATCTGCATGGCTTGAGTGGTACCGACGCTCAGGTTCTCTTTGGCGTGGCCATGACACACGCGAAGCTGATTGGATTAAATAGGGACCCCACCATGTTCACCGAGCATGACAACTTGAGCAAGCGCGAGTCGCTTCGCCAAGTGTGGCGTTCGCTCTGGTTTTACCTCTTCACCACCGATGCGTTGTACTCCATCCATTGCGGAACCGCGCCTTTTTGGCTGTCAATGGACGTGAGTGACACCAAGCTCCCAGAGAAGGACGACCTCACGGGCGAGCTCAATAATGTGATTCGCAAGATGCGTGCCGTTTGCGACGTGTATCGCGAGCTTGCGCGCAAAATGACCAACGTCAACCACAAGCCCCGTGTGGTAGAAATGCTAGAAGAGACCAACAAGCTCGAAGCGATGTTTACGGATTTCTTCGGCAAGGACTTCTTCAAGGATTGCATCCAGAAGCCGGTACCGGAGCCAAAGTCTCTGGCCGGGTTCGATGTGCGGTCGCGCGAGCACGAGGAGTTGGTTGTCAAGGTAATCAAGTATGTTGCGTTCATCAACCTCCGCACAAACCTCAACTGCATGTACTTTATGATTGCCGTCCACTACGAGAGAGAGTATGGGCAGTGTGATACTGAGCTGATGAACGCCGGCATTGAGCTCTTTAAGATTTTCTGCAAGTCAGTGTTGCAGTTAGTGTTTCTCATGTCATATGTATTGGACAACCTGGTTGAGGCCTTTGGCAAAAACTTTGACTTTTACGTCACGGCGCACACTGAGCGCAGTATGGTTAAGGTGCACAACTTATTGACTTCCTTGTTCGTGCGTCTCCTCCATCACAAGAAGGAGTTGACGGAGAAAGCCCAAGAGGACTCCAAGTATCAACTGCGACTCGACATTGTGGACGTCTTGTTCAGCATCGTGGTAGTTGAGGCTGATGTATTTGTGGGGTACTTGCACAAGTTACTGACAAGCTACATAAATCTGTACCGCATCTACGTGATGACATACTTCATTCTCAAACAGTGCATGGATGATCCCCAGGTGCTCTTTGACCGCGTCAACGATAGCAGGTACTCACACAAGGGTACCAGTATGATTGAGTTTTTTACTTCCAAGGAGCTTCTGTTCTTGTGCAAGATGTGTGAAGATTTCCGTACGGCTAAGGACGAGCAGGCGCGTTTGCGCAAGGAAAAGCTTAAGAAGAAAGCCGCGGAGGATGCCCAGCGCGAGCTGCCCGTGGATTTGCCGTTCCCCGATAGTTTTAGTCACGCTCACTTGAATCCAATTAAGAGTGAGGATATGGGCGTGATGGGCGACTCGCCATGGGACACAAGTGATGGGTCTCCGTTAGGCGCTTTTGATGCTGGAGAGGATTTGTTGAAGTTATTCCTGATGTACAGCGGGAGAGATCATTGATGTGGGTTTCTAAGTGGTGAAAGATGTATTGAGATTTACTTCAGAACTTTGATAGAAGGCTTCCATGAAGACTGCAGTCAAATTTTGTGGATTACCATCTAGAATGATGTGAAATGTTTGGAATGAATGTCCAGAATATAGATCATGCATTATTGAGAGCTACCCTCTGGAGGGAGCTTTATAGTAGACAAAAGACCATGCGAAATGGCGAATACAGAGATGAATATGTGATGTGAGTGAGTTTTCAATATAAAGAGAGAAGTGAGTGAGTGAATGGAGAAAAGTGAGTGAGTGAATGGAGAAAAGTGAGTGAGTGAATGGAGAAAAGTGAGTGAGTGAGTGGAGAAAAGTGAGTGATTGAATGTAAGGAGAAAAGTGAGTGAGGGAGTTAACTTGAAATGTATGAAGAGAAGTGAGCGAGTGTGTGAGTAACATATGTGACTTATATAAGTGGTTAAAGTGTGTAGTGAAGTGAGCGACATTATCAACTGAAGTCCCTTCTATAGGAGCAAGGCGGAGTAGTAATAGTGGTTTCAGTGAATATTTACACAGCCTAGTCAAGTTGAATACTTGGAACCTTGCAGCTTTTAAGGGGAAAGGCTGGTGCATGTGGTTGGGATGAGCGTATCGAGAGGTGATATCCTTATGACAGAGTGAAAGTGTACTGTACTAGGAATATTAAAAACATATAAGTGTATTACACACGACAAAGCTATATCAGCTGGTTCTCCGCACGAATGAGAGTTGACAAGAAGCCGAAGCAGAGAAGAGGCCACGCCTGAGCCAAATAATAAAACTACTTATTCAATTTGCCCTAGATAGTTCATTTAATTAAACGTTCAAATCGTCTGCTAATTTCAGACATAGGTGGAATGTGTAACAGAAGTGCCTTATCAAAGCGATATAAACCTAGTAATTAAGGCTTTGACTACATCTATAACGTGAGTAAACGAGGTTGACTGGAAATAGGGTCACACTTTGTGTCATCGTTTGACAAGCACTTTTTCATGATGAATGTGGTTCACTACTTTTGCACTGGTTTGTTTTATGTGTAATTGAGTATTCATCTGGCTTTTCCATCCTGTGGTATCTCAATACACTAATCACTTTATACAGTCTTTACAATCAGTTTGCTCATTCAGTTAATTTCTCCCGTGATGTAAGTTCACTCACTAATTCCCTTCCCTTGGTTTTCTCGTTCAGTTTCCTGTTATTTGATATAAGTTTACTCGCTCGTTCAGCTCGTTAGTTTCGCACGCTCATATAAACACTCTGTGGGTTTTCATGTTGCATTCGAGATTTTGCAGCTACCTTCCTAATTTGGAAAGTTGATTCTCATTGGGCATCGGACATCGAGGGTGCAAGTTGACACAGGCGTAGTCGTTTGGTCCGTGAAGGAAAGAGATGGCAAAAAAAAGAGGTATGGGGGTAAACTCCTGAACGGTTCAAGAGCTGAGCTCAAGCAAATTGTTCAATCTTCAAGAAGCCACTATCGATAATTTACTCAATCAATGACTTTATGTATGCAATTTTAGCTAGGCAAGCCATGGGTTTGAGTTGATTACGTCCCTGCCCTTTGTACATACTGCCTGTTGCACCGAAAGACATAGTGGGCGATGCAAAGGAAAGGGGCAATCAGTCTTCGATAATACCCAAACACTACGTTGATAGTAATTAACCAGCCAGTGATGAATTCACAATCTTCGAGAGTTCATTCGGTCACCGAATACACACAGTCAATAAATACAGTCAGTGAATGGATACACGCAGTCACCGAATACACAGTCAATAAATATACTCAGTCACCGAATACACAGTCACTCGATTTACTCAAGCACTCAATTATGCAATTACTCAAGCACTCAATTATGCAATCACTCAATAAACTCAATCACTCAATCATTCAATTACTCAATCACTCAATTATTTAATCACTCAATTACTCTATTATTCAATCACTCAATCACTCAATAAACTCAGTCACCCAATTCACGCAGTCACTAAATACACTCACTTAATATGCTCACTCACTCACTCACTCACTCACAGTCTTAATATGCTCACTCACTCACTCACTCACTCACAGTCTTAATATGCTCACTCACTCACTCACTCACTCACAGTCTTAATATGCTCACTCACTCACTCACTCACTCACTCGCTTCGCTCGTTCGCTCGTTCGCTCGTTAGCTTAACCTAAGGATCAAAAATCCGGGTAATTAAATCACGAGAGAAATTTTCAAGCCTATAAAAGAACGACAGTTGCCACATATTTTTCCAATATCCACCCATCTTGGAGGTCAGATGATCTCCTCGTTGAAAAAGATAAAGTGTTGTTAAAGTGACGACAAAACGCTGTGCACCAGTCTGAGAGTACTCCAATGCTCATGTATGACAGACCCAGTATACCCAAATTTCTGATAACAACACTTTGTTTCTTTTAACGGATAGAAGGATGGAGGAATTGTGAACATGTCGAGAGTATAGAGTTGTGGTCTTGCCGATTGACGAGTATAGAATTGTGAACATGTCGATGAGCATATAATTTGAACTTGTCAATTGAGCATATAATTTGAACTTGTCAATTGAGCATATAATTTTGAACTTGTCAATTGAGCATATAATTTTGAACTTGTCAATTGAGTATACATTTGTGAACTTGTCGATTTAGTATACAATTGTGTTCTTAACGATTGACACGAGTATAGTAGAATATGCTTAATGAGACATTCGAAGTTGCAGGATAATACCTACTATAAACTTTTCAAGGTTTACAAGTTAGTAAGAATGGAGTAATGTGAGTTTTTGCCAAGTAAATCATTAGAGATTTTTCAAACCATTCTTATAGAAAATCCATTAGTAAGAATCGTGTCAATATGGACGAAGGAGCACCGTGAAACAGGAGTAACCGCAATTTTACTAAGTCTAAGGAGTAAGGAGAGCTAAGGTAAATTGTTTAATTACAAAGGAGTATTTTTTTACTACCAATTTGTTTCGAATTATACCTGTTCTTCCTAATGATCGCGTCAAAGTCTCCTGCGACAGTACCAGGCTGTCGCGTAACAATTCCCACAATAAGGATGTGGGTGTTCCACATTACATAAACTACGCATTCTCCAGTTGGCGTGCAGATTTAGAACATATGTGTAAAATCTGCAAACAATTATCCCTCATTGGGCCGAAATTATTTCAAAGGAGATGGTGTGAGAACATAACAGAAGGTAACGTATGCACGATTCATAAAGATCGTAAACTTGTAAACAACAGGAGTTTCAAATCTGAAGATTGCCAGGAAGAGGAAAATGTTTATCCTGATACTTGGTCCATATTGTCATCTGACAATAGTAAAGGTGACCAAATAGCTTTAATAATTAATATACGCTTTTATGTACTGAGTTATTCACCTCTTGCCAACTTCTCTAGGTCGTACCTGCTCATTACTCAACTACTCACTCACTACTCACTCACTACTCACTCACTACTCACTCACTACTCACTCGCTCCGCTCATGAAGTTCGTGTTTGTTGTTACCACTCCCGGTACGTAAGTCTCAACGGCCTCCTTACATTTTGCCTAAACGGTGAAACACGAATTTTCCCCAAAACATTTTTTCGCGATTCGCATATTGTCATCGTAGACATAGCCTCGACAGGGCTGCTTTGCTCATCGGAAGCATCTTACATATGGAGACAAGGTAAAAAAACGCCTGGACCGAGGCCATTGTACCGCTCAGCATACATTCTAGCCAGCAAAAGTAGTGAGGAAAACACCAAAATATACTTCACTATACTTCCCACAAGTTACTTTACTAATATATCAAAACAACATACACAGAATACTAGTCTTGATACACTCCTCCACCCATCCATCCATCCACCTACTCCTTACTCCTATCATGTCACGTCGCGATCATCAGCAGCCCTGACACGCTTGTGACACAAACGCGCATTAACAGGGGCGCGTTGTATTGAAAAATTTCAACAATATCGACCAAAGGGGTAGAGAATGAAGTTATATAAGAGGAGTATCCCATGAGGTTACCCAAGACATCATGACTTCATCCATCGACTACAAAGCATTACAGGTGTTTATCTCCACCCCAGTCACTCAGGACATGATCCACAAGATCGTGGTTAGTACGCTTCAGGTTCTTCCATGTAAAGACTCCAAAAACCAAAAGTACATGTCCAATGGTGAAACCAAACAATTGCCCTCACTCATGACTTTTCTTACCAAGTTGGTGCGCTACACCAATGTATACACCGGTACATTGATGGCAACTCTTGTTTATCTCGAGCGGCTCAAGCTGCGCTTGCCCAAGAGCGCCCAAGGGCTTCCATGCACAAGGCACCGGATCTTACTTTCGTGCTTGATTATTCTGTCCAAGTTCCACAACGATTCGCTGCCGAAAAACCACCACTGGGCCAGATATACAGACGGGTTGTTTCTGACCAAAGACATCAATCTTATGGAGAGACAGTTGTTGTATCTTCTCAACTGGGATTTGAAGGTTGAAAATGATGCTTTAATTGAGCAGTTGGGATCTTTCTTGGACCCTATCAGATATGACTTGGTTAAGAGTGCCAAGATGAAGCAGTTTGTGGACAGACAGAGAAGGGAGATTGAAGAGGCAGCTCAAAAGTTGAGCCAGAGAAACAATTTGAGCTTAGATCCAGGTTGCAGAGGATTGGAATACAGAGGATCAGAATATACAAGCTCCTCAGAATACCCAAACCAAAGCTCAGACTATTCCAGTTCTTTGGATCCGAGGGTTTCGCATTACAGACAGAATTCGCTGCTGTCTTTGTCTTCTGCGGAGCTGGAGGGGCTGATGAAGTCACGGGGACTGGTGATGTCGCAGGCACCACTGCTGTTGTCGCTTTCGCAGATGGGACTGTCACTTTCGGTTTCGACGCTGAATATGTCCATTTCGAGTGCGTCGAGTGTTGCTCTGCCGAGTTACAAGGTTGATCCGTTTATTGAGGCGTGTGCTGTGGATGAGGAGAAGAAGTTACAGGCATTGTTGAGTAGTTTGAGAAGTTAGGGCTGGCCCTGATATTTAGTTCTGGAAGGTAATAGAGATTTGATAATGTAGCTGAACGAACGAGCGAATAACGAACGAACTTCACGAGTAAAGCGAGAGAAGTGAGTGAGTGGTGAATAAACTTTAATAGAGATGAACCTATAGAGCAGTCTCTTCCTTAATGTAAGTTCACTCACTCATTCACTCACTCACTCACTCACTCACTCACTCACTCACTCACTCACTTAACTCGCTTCGCTTGTTAAGTTCGTTCGAATCAGTAGTGAACTTATACAAAATTAACCGAATCATAAATGAACATTAATACAGATATCCGAGCCGGTAGTGAACATTTACAGAGAACCAATATCGGCAACCGAACAAACATATACAGAGATCTCTATCAAGCAGAACATTTACTGAGATAACCAAACCGCAGTGAACATTTACTGAGATAACCGAAACAGTGAATCTGTTCTAAAGAATCAACAAACGGTGAGTGTGATGTGGTTTTAGGTCTTGTGGGGTAGAAAGGTGCGTTAACATGGAGATACATTTAAAGTTTGATTTGATGCTGATTAATTTTTGACATTTGTCACTATCTTCTGATTATTATTTTCTGTTTTCAATTATCTTCTGATTTCACTATCTTCTGATTTTCACTATCTTCTGATTTCACTATCTTCTGATTTTCGACCTGGACAGTTGTTTCAGTCCGGTATCAGGTCTGTTTCAGGTCCCACTGTTTTTCAGGTTCCATTATTTTCAGATGCTGCTATTGCTTAATAGCCACTATTTTCAGATCCCCATATCCCACTGTTCCCATTCACTCACTTAAATTCCACTATTCCCATTCACTCACTCAAACTCCACCATTCCCATTCTTACTCAAATTCCACTCTTCAAATCCCACTGGCTTCACTCTCACTTTTCAATTTCCACTATTTCACTATTTTCATCCTTTATTCATCTTTACTTATCTTTTTGATCACTATTGAATTTTGCATTCAATCATGCTTTACATTCATCATATCTTTCTGTTTAACCCCAAACTCATTCATAAAGTCACTGCTCTATCCTGATCGATATTCTTGAGCATTACTTATTCATTGTTCGTACATTCTAGTACCAATAGATCTAATCCACAAGAATACCTTGTTATCACCTAGTAACCATCTCCAATTTTCTGATTATGATTCTCATCACCAATACAATACTATTTCCTATCCAATCGTCTTTGCTCTCTCCATTGAATTTTCATACTCTTCCTCATTCCCATTCTACTCATTCTATTTGTTCGTGTTTATGAAATCATTCTACTAATTCATTCTATTCATTCTACCCTTCTACTAACTAATCCTACTAACTCATCCTGCTAATTCATCCTACTCATCCATCCTATTAATCATCCTACTCATTAATCCTACTAGTTCATTCTACTCATCCATTCTATTCCTTCTCATCCCCCCATTATTCTTTATTTCTATTTTCTTCTCAATGATCCGCCACTTCTCCACAGCTAACCCCAACAAATCAAACATCCTCAACAAACTAGGTCGTTCTCTCCAGAAAGGAAACATCACACGAACCCCTCCAAGAATCGACCAATTGTCCCCGCTCTACCAACGCGTGGTGCGAATGTCCCCAGATGACCTCGCCATCCAAAATAACTTCAACCACGACAGAGGCCTTTTCGCCCAGGACTACGGCCACTTCTTCGACCGCAGCGCGTTGATCAACCTGCTACCAGACGAAATCGATATCACAGACATGGACCAAATGCGCAAAGTCAAGGAAATATACGCAGCCCTCGATAAATTGGATGCCGACAGGAACGTGCACCACAAGTACTACCGCCTGTTCCTCAATACAGACGACATGATGACATCCCTAAGCCAGGAGGTAAACAATATCCGCGGAAAGTTCAAGCTCCTTCGTCGCGGCGGCCAAGAGTTGGACCTCTCCTTTAACAACATGTACGTAGATCCATCACTTTCCGTACATAATTTGCCCTTTAATGTGATTGGATACGACGCGCTGTGGAGTGGGCTCCCCCTCGACCACAAAAAGCACGAAAGTGCGGACCTTCCTCGCGAGTTTTTGGCGGATTTGCAGCCGTTCCGCACCAAAGTTAAGCTTCATAAGCGCGATGTCGACTTTATGGAGCGCGATGACGAGTCTAATCGCATAGCTGAGGCGCCACATGACGGGCTCGTGCACGAAACACGCAGTAGTAGGAGCTCGTTCAGCGATATGGCAGGGTCTATGACGGAAATCGAGGCTCAGATGCGTCAACGCAACATTGGGTTGATCTTCGTGGATAATGTTGACAACTACCGTGTGTTGGAGTTGGAACTGGAGCGCAACCCCAAGGGCTATTTTCCTGATGTGTTGATGGTGGAAGTACAGCTGCTTCAGACACGGTTGAAGAACGAAATCCACGACGTGATGGTGGGTTCCAAGGCTGTGGATGCGCTGTACCTTGTGGGTGACACGGGCTTCCGCACGCACGCGTTCCAGTTGTGCAATCGGAGGCCCGATGTGTATGGGCATGAGGGAATTGATCTTCGTGTGGAGTACCCTACCAAGGAGTTTAATGAGGTGCCCAACTATGCTCTTGTGCTCAACAGTCTTGCACAGTTGAACCGTTTACGTGCACATTTATTGCGTGTGATATTGGCCAATGTACGTGACCAGATCGACATCTTGTTCCGTATCAAGTACCGCACTGAGCCTGCGCGGAAGACGTATATGCACACGCTTGTGCAGGATGTGGAGGACATTGTGCGGACTCGGCTTCTTCCGCGCTTCGACACGTGGGACAACAAGGAGCTCTATCGTGATGGCGAGCGTGTTGCAACGCGAGGCTATGATGCCTTGGTTTTTTCGCCGTATAAGGATGGGGGATTTCAGCGGATATATTGGGTTGGGGCCAAGTATAGCGGTGGAGCGCGGCTGAGAGCGCAAGGGGGGAAGAGGGTGCGGCGTGCGCGGGTGGGACGGTTTGAGAGCATAGGGTGGTATTAGGGGAGAGAGAAGAAGGAGAGAAAGAGGAGTGAAAGAATGAAAGAAGAGAATGGATGAAACAGGCGATATATAGAATAGAGACGGCGACGACGAAAAATCATGGTCGAGTGAACCTCAACGAACACTGGTATTGGTTCAGAGTGAACAAACGCTTATCAAAAGAAGGCTGTTTGAAAGTGCGAGCGTGAAAAGTTAGAAGTGCGAGTGAATTCAGTGTATGATGAATACGAACTGAGAGCAGTGAGAATCATACTTACTGAGAAAACTTCAGATTTCAGTATTTGTGAGGAAAATACAGGCTCCAGTTCCACTTCAAGCATCTGGTTTTACCAGACCAAGCATCTTGTGTCGACCCCAACAAGGAGCTTGAACAAAGAGGCTTAGAAAGGATATAGGTATCTTAAGAATTTGAGCCTCGTCTTTACCGGACATTTGAAAACCATCTAATATATATAGAACAGAAGAGCTACCTAATATGTATAGAACAGAAGAGCTACCTAATATGTATAGAACAGAAGAGCTACCTAATATGTATAGAACAGAGGAGCTACCTAATATGTATAGAACAGAGGAGCTACCCAATATGTATAGAACATTAATAGCCATGTAGTGTGTATAGAACAGGAGAGCCAACTAACATCTACACATCTTTTAAATAGCTTAAATCCGAACCACACATTTAAAGACCCTAATATCCAACTTTTTATAAGTTTAAGTAGAAATATCCCCAACTTCTAGATTGTATAAAGTTCGATTATTCAATTGTAGTCAACATTCATTTCCGAAGTGAAACCTTCGATATTCTACAATCAAGCTTTAAGCATAATCTAAAGCTAAGTTATGGAAAAGCTTGTAACTTACTTGTTCATTCAAAAGGCCAACCATGAAATGTTCTCAACACGACAATAGCCTTTGGCTTTGGCTATGGTAAGGTAATAGACGAGTGCAATATGCGATTCCTACATGCCAAACAAAGGCCCTGGTCTATGTGGACCTGGACCGAGATACCCTTCGTTATGGCTATTTTGTAGTGTTATATACAGGATCAACAATCTAACAAGTTCATTCATGTAGTTCCACGTTTAAAAGTGAACCTTGTATGGTGAGAAGATTTCTTCTAGAAAACTCCGTTTATACCAAGCAAACGCTCTGTGTGTTTACCACGATTGACTTTTTGTAATGCCTGTTTTTTGTTCTTTCTCGCAGTAAGAGGTAAATTTGCAGCCAAGGGTACCCACTTAGCCACTTAGCCACCCACTCACACACAAACATCACTCACTCACTGATTTGTTCCAGACGATTCTCTGCTATTGATTCACGAGAATCGCAATCTATGTCTCAAAAAGTAGTACTACTTCAGAGTTATGGCAGCTTTGGAGGTATAACGTACAAGATATGAACAATTACTGAAGATACAGTTACACTAGTTGAGATATCTCTATATAAGTTTATTCACTCACTCACCCACTCGCTTCGCTCGCTCATTCGTTAGGAGGTCAGGTAGTGATTTGATCATCTTCATGTCGTTCTCATTATAAACATTCAAACTTGAGTTTTTCGAGAAGGTGCAGGTTATAATTTTCGGTTGTACCGAATGTCAGATAAAGCAGTAGCCTAGCCTAAAAGGCTAGTAGTCTACATGTTTGTAGTAGCATACTGATTCAACTACCTCTTAATTCAGGCCAGTTCAGTCACTCGCACCATTTTAGGTCATTGACTTACTCTACTCGATTTGCTTGTGTTCCTGTATTGTGGCATGCCTCAAAAGTTAAATCTATGACTAGTAGAAGAACGAAGAGATGAAAAAAAGAACTAGGCGTATAAACTAGCGTCCTGAGATCTTCTGAGCAGAAATACTACGATGTATTGCTTAGAATAGACTGAGATCTACTGCCTAGTATTGAAAAAAAAAGGGATCTACTGAGCCGAATTACCAAGGTCTACTTACGAGACCTACTAAGTATATTCTACAGTAGACTTATTTAGCACAAAACTACATCCTGTAAAACCACCTCGAAAGCACTAACCCAAAAGTCCCAACACCAGATACCATGAAGTTTGCTCGTCAAATTATCCCTTTCTTTTCACTCACTTTGCCCGTTCAATGCAGAATATAGTGTAGTCTACCCCAAGTAGAGAAACACCAAAATTAAACAATTTTTCATTGAAAAAAACTTCACCATCATGGCTTACAAGAAAGTCGGGCCCCCACCCAAGAATCTTCCGCCTTTGCCGCGTCTCAAGATCAGAAGGCCGACTGTGGCAAAGAGCACGAACGAGTGTTTTGTGATGATGTCGTCGTTACTCAACTGCTGGGCATCCAACGGAGAGGCTAGTGCGTTGTGCGCGAGCATTGAGCACGATTTGAAGTCGTGTATGGAGGTTCACAAGCCAAAGAAGGAGCAAATCAGCACCATCAACTACCATGCTGGCAGATTGTATCCGAAGTTGAGGGGTAAGGTCAACGATTGAATATAGGGAAGAGTATGCGATTGTACATAGAAGGAATGAATTTGAATGAGATAGAACGAGTGAGTGAGTAGTGAGTAGTGAGTGAGGTGAGTTCTTCACGAGCGGAGCGAGTGATGTGAGTGAGTGAGATGAATTTGTGAGTGAACAACATGGAATAATAGAAATAAACAAACAATATTATGATTGATGAATATTATGATTCCTGAATACTATGATTCATGAAAAGACGTCGGTGTGATTCTTCATTTGATGTGCTCAAATGACAATCGAAAACTTGAGCCACGGTTTACACTCAACATCTCAATGTTTTACGCCTCAACCAAATCATATCTAATTTTGACCCAATCGTTCACTTGATGCAAATATCTCAACTTCTTAGAATCAGGAACAAGTTTAACCGCAGGTACTCTTTTCAAACAATCACCTACTCATTCAGGCATCCCACTCATTCAGGCGTCCCACTCACTCAGGCATTCCACTCAATTAGGTATCCCACTCAATTAGGTATCCCACTCATTCAGCATCTATAACTACTCACTCACTCGTTCAAGTAAAATGAAAACATACTTAACGTTAGAAACTCGTAGACCAGCTTCAAAGGTTCAATGTTATAATGGCCAGAAATTATCTTTTAGCGTGTTTATTCTTAACTTTTTGCTAATGTATGAACCAACCATGTATTCAAGTATACGCACTTATCTATACTCATACTATCTAGCAAAAGTGTGACTTAAGTAGTCAAATTGCTCTGGTTTTCCAGTCGATAGTATAAGTAGCTTCAGCCAAGATGCCCACTTATTACGATCTGTTATATAAGAAGTATAACTGTATTCCTATGTATTCACTATGTCCTAGTGAACGGTATCTCTCGGTCCCGTCCAAGTAATGAGCTAACTGGCTATTTGTACTTTTCCCGGATTACACGAAGTAGGCTGTGGCTGTGCAGTCTGACGCTATACACAGTGCTACTTAGGGATTCAGCCCTACGTAATACAAGCGTCTGTTGCCACAGCGTTTTGCAGCTATTCAGCTGTTACACAAAATGTGTTCCTAGTTGCACTAAAATCGTTTCCGACTGCCATAATAGGAAGTTCGATACCGTATTATGTAATCGTCATTGCTGACTTAATCCTGTACTTTCAACATACTATTATACTCCCAAATTACCGTGTATGTTCCCAATTACTATGTATCTCCTCTTCAATTGTATCCCTTACTATACTGCTTTTACTATCTTCACTATTCTTAACTTCACCACTATACCTAACCTCTAGTAGGTATTCCAACGCCACCTATATACCACCCCACCTATATACCACCCCACCCATATATCACCCCACATACATACCAACACCTCTTAAACCACACCTCTTAAACCACAATCTAGTCCCTAAACATACCATCCCATACTACACTCATCCCCCACTCTCCTCCCGCTTCTCAAAACTCTTAACCCCATCATTTTTCCTCCGAAAATACATTTCACAATGCTAGTTGCAGCGATCGTAGTGCTCGTTTCGCTAGCCCGAGCGGCACTCATCGAACCGCAGCTGTGCAACCTCGACCAGCTGCTGTTCCGTTTCCAGGAGTTCGTGGTCGACGCAGCACTCGATGAGTCCACGGAACGGCTCAAGTTCGTCATCAACTCGAAGGTGGCCCTACCACCATCAATGTACACACAAAACCACCACAGGCGATATATCTTCCCGGGAGAAACCTCACAGGAGTCCAACATCGTTGTCAGTGACGTCAACACAACTACAAACATGTTCACGACATTTCGGGTGGAAATCGACTTCATGGGCAAGACATTCATTCGCGAAGATCTTCGACTTTGCGACATGTTGGTAGTTAAGAACACCACTGCAGACTTGCAAAGCGCACGATATGTGAATCCAATCACGGGTTTGCCGTATTCAGGAAATGCGCTGATGTTAGACGTGTTTTCCGGCAAGCAGGATCCGTTGGGGCACCTGACGAGTTATATACGAGACGGTGAGGATTATGGGAGGGGAGAGGGAGAGGGTTGGGATGATTGGAAAGAGGGTTGGGAGAACTGGAAACAGGGCTGGGAGGACTGGAAAGAGGGTTGGGATATGAAAATGGAGCTTGGTAGTCTTGAAGACATATATCCAAGAATAATAAAGAGTGAACAACAGGACGGGGGTTTGAACTTGGGAACAGAGAGGTTAAGGGAAACAGGAGGGATAGATGAGAAGCTAAAGAGATTCAATGAGATGGAGAGAATCGATAAAAATGTGAAGAGATCTGATGAGACAGAAAGTAAAGATAAACATTCCAGGGGAACCGGTGCAACAGAAAGAATAGATGAAAATCCAAACACAATACGTCCAAACAAAATCAACAATAGAACCCCCCAAGAAATACACAACCCAACTTCAAACTCTGATGGTCTCACCCAAATCATTAATAACCAAACCCACAAAAGACACCATACCACAGATACTTCTCAGGGCTCTTTCTCATCACAACCCCCATCCTTGGCAACCTCAAACTCGCTGGTGGAGGCCATGTTCAACTCCAATTACGCCCGGTGTCCATTGTACCTCAACGACTCAGTAGTAATCTACTATGAAGCAAACATTGGCGAACACTTTCACCGCCTCGGAAGCTACACCGTCAAATTCACCATCATCTCAAACGCAGAGTCAGACAAAGGCCCAAACGTCTTGGGTTGCAACAAATTCTACGTAACGCCAGTGCAGCCAAATGCCGTGTCCAGAACACTCATAGTGGGCGTGATCTTGCTCTTGGTGGTGACTTTGGTCATCAATTGCTTCACAATAGTTTGCTCAAGCTATCAGGAATCGTCCAATCCATTCCTTTTTGTCGCATCCACAATCTGCAATGAACGGTTGCTACGCCAATTAGACTCCACCGCGCCGCGTATCGTCGTGTACCTCCAGTTTGCACTCTTTATCTCCGGGCTCGATCTCCAATACCCGGGTTTCTACCAGCCGTTGATGGGCAAGATCAGATGGTGCGCATTGCTAGGGTACTCGATGATATCTCGAGATCAGCAGCAGTGGAGGGACATATACCACGACAACATCTACAATACGTTCCACTCGGGTGGCTTGAAAACACTCACTATGTTTGCATCATCTATGTCCATCGAAGTTGCGTGGGCAAACTTCATGATCTGCCTCCTCATTTTCTTCGCATGCCTGGTGTTTGCGCATGAGGTGTTCATTATCTTGAAGTTTAGTGCCGACAAATTGTGGCGCAAGTATGGCTGGTACAACCGCTGGTCATTGTTAGGTGATGAAATGCACTGGGGCTTGATGAATAATGTCTACATGCTCTTGGGCCAGATCTTGAACTTGATGATGGTGTCTTTCGCCATGCCCTTTCTCGTGCTCACCGCGTCAATGTTTTTATCTGCCGGTGATGATCAGGAGCTGTACGGAAATGTCCCCAATACCCCTATATTGCGCCTGCTCGCCTACAGCATGACAACCGACTATAACTCCCTCTTTTCTAAGGGGAACCCCGCGGTATTCCCAGATGGCGGGACCAAAGTTGCGAGGCTCTTGAGAACTGCCGTGAATTCCACCGATGATGCACTCTTGACTGAGACTCATAGGAAAACTGGGGTCCCCGTAGTAAACTTGGTCATCGGTCTGATTCTCTTTGCGGCGTGGATTCTACTCGCGCTATACTTCATCTTTTCGTTTGTGATTGAAGTGCGCGGCTGGCGCATAAGGCCTAACCATAAAATGTACAGGCTTTATGGCCAGGTCAAGATTATTCTTATGTGGTACTTTTTCTACCATGCCTATGAGACCGACAAGGTGTCATTTATGATCGTCGAGTGCAGTGCTTTGCTTATCCGCTCGCTCGTGGTGGGGTGTCTACAAGGTCAAGGGATAGCACAGGTTGTTATTTTGATCATTTTGGAGTTTGGTGTTATTATTCTGTTGATTGTCGTGAGGCCATACTACGGCAGAATCGGTTTGATGTCGCCCATCTGGACTTTGCCTGCAGCGAGATTTCTCGTGACCTTTATGTGTGTGGCATACATTAAGGAGTTGGATCTTTCGGAATCAGTGCGTACGTATATATCGTACGTACAACTAATGATTCACGTTGTTGTGGCGCTACTCTTCACTGTCAACATGTTGGTTGTGCTTGGAAAAACCGTGAACGAGATGTGGAATCACAGAAAGGTCAATGATACTGTTCTGGTGTCAGAGCTGTCTGGCAAAACACAGGTTTTCGATGTGCGCGCAAAAGATGTCAACCCGGACTTTGAATATCAGCCGGGCGTTCGTGTGCGTGAGTCTGTGTTTCATCCGAAGCCCCCAAGTTTGGCCTACGAGCCAAGCTTGGATGAGACTGTAAACGAGGAGGAGCTTTATTTCCGTGCCAAGAGTGCGCAGCATGCACAAGATTATGTACCAGAAAGTCCGAAGGTTGACCCCGAGGACTTTTGTACCATGGAGAAGTTCTCCAACAGGCGCAAACAAATGACGGATTATAGGGTTAGGGAGGGCGATTTCATCTACCGCAAGTTCTTTGTGGATGACGAGATTGACCCTGAAGTGAGGGCCTTGTGGGATTCTCGTAAAGAGCCCGTGGAGGTGCAGAAGCCTTCACGGGCTTCTTGGTTGAGGAAGCCGAAGCCTAAGGAGAAGGGTTTTTTTGTTGATAGACCGAGACCGTTGTTGGTGAAGACGGAGATGTTAATGGTGGATGACAGCACGAGTAGTGAGGACGTCGAGAGGGACAACAGCAAGATGTTAATAGCGGATGACAGCACGAGTAGTGAGGATGTCGAGCGAGACAACAGCATTTTGCATGAGGATATTTTTTAGTTCCTATTATATAGAATTAGAATTTACGGATTAGTGAGTATAAGTTAGGTTTTGATGGAGCTGGGTTTTAGTTGTATAGCTGGGTTTTAGTTTTATAGCAGGGATTTCGTTGTAATGCTAGGCTTTAGTCGTAGGCATCAGTTGTGTAATTAGGCATTATTTTATGGCTAGACTTCGTCTGTAGGGCTGTGGATTATGTTCGGAACAAATGCAGATATAACGCTAATAAAGGTTGCAAAAAATTATAGATTAAAATTGGCTCCAATTGTACGATTTCCAAGTGGTGGCAAGGGTTGAAAGAATAAGTAACTGAAGCTCTTGTAATGTATAGTTTTATGGGTTGTATGTGGTGCGCTGATTCGTTAGTCCATGAAAAGTTTCAGACACAAACGACAGACATACTTTCTTGAAGTAAAGCACGAAGGCTTCACACACTCATTCCTTTACTTCTATATTCACTCTTTCAGTCAATTTAGTGTCCAGAAACAGGTCTAGCACATGCACTTGACAGAGCTGCCCTCTTAACAGTGCGGCTACTACTTTTACTCATAGAATTTGACAAGAGAAGACAAAAAGAGTCTAAAAGGTACAGAAAGTCAACAATTATTTACACGCAGTGGTGATATTTTGGACTGAGGTATTGCAATTGCACTGCAACAGTGGTTTGAGGCAATACCAAAGGAACGTCGGATATTTGCAGTATGACAGAGTCAGTGTGACATGATCGGTAATAACGTAGTCAGTATGACATGATCAGTAATAACATAATGACCAATGACGTCATTAGTATGACATTATCAGTAATTCAATCAACAATGATACAATCGTAACGTCAAAAGTAGTAACGGTATAATCAATGACAACATTGGGTGGTGAATAATGACAGTAGACCCCAAACAATAATCAATACCACTCTCTCCTCCGTCAAAAATTAATACATTACTTTTTGAGCTTTTTAGGTCTAGGCTCATCTTTCAGACCCAAAGCCAAGTTCTTCTTGATGATATCACGGATCAACTTCCCGTCGTTGATAAAGGTGTATTTGCCCAATTTTCCAAATATCACATTCGAATCTGAGCAGTTAACCAACGCTTGGTATTCACTCTTAAGCACAACACGAGCAAGCCCTTCCCTTGTCCCTGGATATTCATCACCAAACGGCTCAGCTGCAAACAGCGGATACTCGGATAACCGATCTTTCACAATCGCTTCGTAATTAACCTTGAAATCTTCCGTCAACCTGCGCGATTCCATTAATTGGTAACACTTTCGGAAAATACGCTGCACTAACTGAAGTTTGGCATCGTATGCCAAAGACTCTATCGAGGTGATGTTGTGAATTGCTGATATTACGGTGAGGAATAGGATGATAAAAGTCAACTCCATGAGAACATCACGTGAGCGAAAGCAGTCGTACAGATCAAGTACAAGCTCCACGTACTCTCCGCCATCCTCCTCTTCCTTGAACATCACCACATTAAGCATCCGCAAAACCTCCAAAACCTCGGACCTGGGAATGTTTCTTTTAGTCACAAAATGCTTACGAATGTTCTCAATAGGGATCTCTCCAAAGTCATACTTCAGACCCTTGGGCTCCACATACCCATAGCGCCGTAATATCTCGCTGTTGGGGTGGTCAGAATATGTATTGTACACTTGATCGCCAGCCTTGATGTTCTTTATCGCAACCATCGTCAAGTTGCCCTCCGAGTACATAAGAGACGTGTTGTGGAGGTTGGAGTCTGCATTCAAAAGATCAGCCAATGGGACCATGCTTTTGAAGTAATCATCGTCTATGACTCTAGGCTCCGGGGGGTTTATCGAGCTATCTGAGGAGTTGTGTTCGGATTTACTCCCTTCTTCAGATTGGTCTGGATTATCTTGTCTATCTTCATTCTCGGATTCGTCTATTTCCTCAAGTTCTTCCTCGTTTTCTGTAGTTTCCCTTTCGCCATTCGACAACTTCTCCACGTCAAAAGAGTACAGAGTGATCAATGTAGAAACTTTGAAAAAGTCCTCTTCAGCAACCATATCCAACTCTGTGATTTTCAATTTGTCCACGATTATGCCCGGGCTGAGCTTGTGAAACATCGCAGTGGCCAAATTCTTACCCACACGCTCCACGATGAGCGAAGGCTTCAAAAACCTCAACTCCTCTTCGTTCCAAAAAATCAACTGGTTGAAGGTGTATTTTCCGGTCTCAGTAACAGGAAGTAATTCAAAATAGGGAGCCCATTTACTCTTGTCACCTTTTACTTTGAGTTCATAAAGAAGAATAATTATAAGCAGCTCCCACTGAGTCAACGTCTCGAGCTCATCTTTGAGCTCGGGCCTGTCATCGGTTAACGAACAGTTGCCGATTTGAATGGTTGTGGATCTTGGTATTGTGAAGAGCACCTCATCTTTTTTGATATCCTGCACAGCAACCATACCCCTTCCTTGAGATACTTCTCTTAGGTCAGCAATTTTCACCTTGGACAGAACTGTGACGCCTTGTTCTACCAACCATTTCTCGAAGTTGGCTGTCGCCTGTTCATATGTTCCCATTTAATGCTCAAAAAGTTTTTGTATGTCTTTTTTACCATATCGCAGAATTAAGAAGATTTCGGAAGTTAAATAGACTTAAAATTGATGCTAATTTAAGTGACTAGAGAGCAAGAGAGGTTGAAACAAGCTCCCGAATAGAGAAAGGTTGAGGGCATTTGAAATATCAGGGTTCTTGATTTATTTTTCATTTATAGATGGCTCTGGATCCGAATGAAGCGCACCCATCGCGCATATAAAAGCGGTGCAAAAAACCACAAAAATGACAAAACTGGCTGGAGATGCTAGTTGGAGGAAATAGTGAAGGAAATCAAGTGTTATAGGGTAGAATCAAAGGGTCTCTTTCACACTCGAAGATTCCCTTGAAAAATTTTTAAAGCTACACTCCAGAAAATAGAACATGAGCTTGACACTCGAACAACAAATGATCCAGAATATAGAACACCAACACGAGACTCAAACACCAAATGATCTACAAAACGGACACATTCAGAATCAGAAAACCGTCATACTAGTCTTCAAGGAGGCATGGCAGCAACTGGCCGGATCTAACGGGTACATTTCACACTTTGAGGAATACACGTGATATCACCTCGTATCTGTACATCACTCGCATTTTCACATGTTTGTAAAAATAAAAAGAGTTCCTTAGTATAAGCTTCGGTTAGATATAACACCTTACAAGCTCAGAAAATGGCTTGTGGGAACTCACATTCACTTTGCAACCAATTTATCAACTCAAGCATTAATCCTTTTTTTAGTTGGAGGGGCCGAAGGATACGGTAAATGGTGAGATACTAACACTTACAGGCACATACTTAATTGAAGCATACAGCTTTCATATATATCAAAAAGTCGTAATATTCTGGAGGTACACTTGAGATGGATTCTTCTGTTGGCAACGATAAATTGAACTTTTATAAGGACATACACATTATATAACGAAGATCCAAACTCTGTGTTTTTGTACCCTATTGCAACTGTTTGATCGATTTGCAACCATTTTTTAAAAATATCACTGCACAATGATGTCAAAAAACGGTACAGAGAACGGATTGATGTGGCTAGTGCACCCATGTGGCGGGTGACGATTGGAATGCATAGAAAAAAATCACTCAGAGATTGAAAAAGCACAGATTAGTTGTTTGTGTATCTTGTATATAATGATGACGTAATAGTTATTATTGAACGAATGAACGAGTGAAGCGAGTGAGTGAGTGAACTAGTATGATGACATTATTACTGAACGACTGAACGATGAACTAGTATGTTGACATTATTACTGAACGACTGAACGATGAACTAGTATGATGACATTATTACTGAACGACTGAACGATGAACTAGTATGTTGACATTATTACTGAACGACTGAACGATGAACTAGTATGTTGACATTATTACTGAACGACTGAACGATGAACTAGTATGTTGACATTATTACTGAACGACTGAACTAGTATGATGACGTTATTACTGAACGACTGAACGAATGAACGAGTGTTTAAATGTCTCTTCACTATTGCGGTACGGGTGTTTAGATGTCCCTATGAGCCAATATTATACCCTCCCTCTGATCATTACCTGTTAGCATAGTATTGATTGATTTTATATTTAGTCTAACTTATAAGGTGTTTTGAACGGTTGCAAGATTAGGTGTTCTGCCGTAAAACTCATATTATTACGCGAACAGTCAACAATTGCCCAACTTCATTTACAAACAATGACATTCTGCCTCCACCATTGATGTGCCCTTTACCCACCCCACTGCTTGGAAATTTTTTAATCATTCCATACGTCGTATACATTCATTAAATACTACAACTTTCCCATTCTATCTACCCTCCTCCTTCACATATTACACCCATCCAAAACCCATTAATCACTTAATACTTCTCACACTCCGAAAACATAACTCCTCAATCAGTCCTCCTCAGTATCAGACCTACGCAAGTAAATCTTACTCGGAAACCTCTCACCTCCCTCAGATAATCTCCGTACCCTCCTATAGCCATCATCGCAGATTCCTACCGCAATGAACTCATCTCCATCACTAACATCCACAGCCATTACACTCTCGGCTTGCTGAGGCTCACCACCAACAAACTTGGGGAAAACCTTGGTTCGTTTTCTCTTGGAACAGTCCCAGAGACAAAGAGCGCCGTCAGATCCTCCTGTATAAAGAAAATCCTGGCTTCTCTTACTGAAAACTATCGAATTGACGGGATAAACCTCGTCGATTCCCGTGTTCTTGTCTAGGTACCGGTGGCATTTGAAGGTAAAACGCTTCTCAGCTTGTATTGCAAGATCAAAATATTCCATCAGCACTCTTCCATCGACTGTGGAAAGCGCAAACCCAAGGTCAAAGCACTTGAGATCTTTTATCTGGAGCTGAAGGCCCAAGTCACGCGATTCGAATGGCTGCGCAAAATTACGTTCGTCGTAGAGCTCGATGAGGTTGCCAGCCAATGCAAGCGTTAGATTTCTCCCACTGGCATCCATGTGGAAGATTTTGTTACTGGCATGTCCGGAACCGGCAGCTTGACGTTGCCGAGGGTCAATTGCAGTGAAGGTCCCGCCAAAACTGCTTGCCATGATGTTCTGCCCCAATAAGCAAAGTTGATTGATTCCGCAAAGGTGATTTTCTTGCTCTCCAGGAGCGAAGAGAGGGTCAGTGCGATGATTTTCGTAGTCAACTAGCCTAACACTTCCATCGAGGCCTCCAATATATGAATCGTTCCCATGGGTTAGCAAACTCAAGGGCGCCGTAGGGGTATCAAGTACCTGAAGCTGGACCACAGGTCTTGCGCAGTCGTACAATAGTACTTTTGAGTCGAATGAGGAAACAACGAGGTTTTTCGTTGATGCGTGGAAGCGAAGACCGGTTATGTGATCGAGATTGTGGGGTGTTGGGAGTTGCTCAAACATGTAGGAGGTAGTGTAAATAGACAAAATAATTTTGAGCGAACCAACTTCCCGAGCGAATGAACTTTACGAGCGAGTGAAGTGAGTGAGTGAGGAAGTGAGTGAGTGAGGAAGTGAGTGAGGAAGTGAGTGAGTGAGGAAGTGAGTGAGTGAGGAGGTGAGTGAGTGGGTGGGTGGGTGACTGGGTGACTGACTGACTGAATGACTGACTGAACGACTGAGTAAGCAAGTACGTGAATAGAAAATCGTGTTTGTAGAGATTGTTTCCATGCTGGCGGAGATTGTGACCGTGCTCATGAGGATGTTCTACACTAGGAATGACATAGATGTCTTATGTAAGCATTGGATGATTGTAAGGATCGAGTGATAGTCTTAAATAAGGATCGAGTGACTGTCTTATGTAAACACTAAGTAATCTTACATAAGCATTGATTGCAAAAATGCAAGAGAGCCAACATTGAAAGATACAAGAATTAGGTACTTTCAAAAGGCCCTTTCAAGAGGCACTTTCAAAAGGTGCAACTTTCATAACGTACTTTCAGAGAAACTTTCAAAAAACACTGGCTCAATACACCTACAAACGTGCCGCACAAAGACATCTCCATTACACGAATCTCATAATTAGCAATCCAAGCCAAGAGTTAGCATATATAATCCGAATAATCTTGCACCATGTGAATTGATTTGGTTTATCCCAGTGTCTCTATTCATATTCCTTCGTAATATACAAACCCCGTAACTTACTCTGTCCCTTATCTTCTATGCCTAATAACATTGGGCCCCACTCTGCTCAGACTTTTCGCTCCTAACTCAGCCGGATCCTGGTCAGCATCAACCCATCTATACCGCGCATCACCATCCAACCAATACTCCAAAAACACTAACTCCTCGTCCAACTCATTCACCACCATGCGTCTCTTCTGAACCTCTGTCCTTATCATCTGTTGAAGTGGTTCGAGTGATTCTGAGTCGGACTCTAGAGTCCAGTCGGGATTAGCAAACTGGTTCATATCGGGTAGAGCACGGGTGTTGAGATGGTGAAAGTTACGGACCGTGGTTTCGTTGAACTCTTCAAAATGCGTCAACACCTTGTTGACCATGAGCAACTCGTCTCTGTGCATCCACTTGTACAATAGTGATGTGTACAGGCGAAACCTCACGCGTGTGACCATATCTATGGTGGCTAATCGGAGTGCCAGAAATATACAGAGCATTCCTGATAAAATAGTCACAACTGGATACTCGAAGCCACTGAGGGAAAGCTCAACCGAGGAGATCAATGCGCATATCGGGCTACCTACTACTCCAAGTTTGGCCATAGTGCGTCGCTTTCGGGACACTTCCTTATTAGATACTTCTTGTATCAATCGGAAACTTGCATCGTAGTCTTTGTCTGCTAAGATCCGGTGGAAAAGTGTCGTGATCAAGCAAAACGAGGGGGGGAAATGGTCATCTCGAATGGCTAGTTGTTTTTGTTGAGAGGATCCGTTTAACCGATAATAATTCCAAAAGCATGAACTCAAATGTTTCGATATGCGTGCAATTTGATCTCTAAGTGAATGGGCAAAACCGAATGAACCAATCTTTCCTTTTTTCAGAGAAAGTCTATTCACTTTTGCACCTGTGGAGTCCGTCACTGGAGTGGGGTTCGAAAACATATGGTGGTTTGGCATCTTTTTTGCAGTTCCACAGGTTGGCATTTTTACAGCTCCCATCTTATTTCTCTTATTTATTGAACTTCGAGGTCCCGCCACCAAGTTCACAAGAGAAGAGAGATTGGATGGGTAAGGGGGTTCAGTCAAGTAATAATGTAATACATTTTCAAAACGTTCGTAGCCATGTTTTGTGAGAAATCGCCTCAACTGAGCTTCCATCTCGATGTTTGATGGTTGGGTCGCTATCCCCAATGTATTGTGTGCAGTGTGTGCAGGTTTTGCACGTTGCAAAGCCCTACTTGCCGAGATAGCATCGATGAGCTCGGACGATGTAAGACGACCAGGGGCTCGTCGTATTCTCGCAAGATATGTGTGGTAGTTGAGTGGTTTTTTTGAGAACATGAAAAATGGTTTTGATCAGGACTGTTTTTAGTGATTTTATCCGAAGGTACTCAAATTTGATACACTTCGAGACTGATGCCAAATTCTAATAGACCAGCCATAACAAGGGTGTATTTCGAACTCGTAAACCGGCTACACTGTTTGCAATCAGCAGCTACATTGATAATGTTTTGCAATCAACAGCTATACTAGTATGTTTTAGTATGTTTTGCACTCAACGCTACAGTAGTACATTTTGCAGCTACACCAATATTCTGAAACCAACAGCTATTCTAGCATATTTTCCACACTTGATAAAGTACGTCAAAGAAATCTCCATTATTCCGAAATTCGCTAATCTAGCTGGAGTTCCTGTTTCGTTGGGTATCTAGATTATCAATATTGTGCAAAACCAATGCTCCCAGTTGTTAGGTACTTACATATAAGCCTCAGTTGGATTTCAATTTTGAGAGCAAATGTTGTTTTATGGTACACATGATTGGAGGTGTACATGTATTGCATCATACGAACGAGCTAACGAACTTTCGCGAACTTCACGTTCGAAGCGAGTGAAGTGAGTGAGTGAGGAAGTGAGTGAGGAAGTGAGTGAGGAAGTGAGTGAGGAAGTGAGTGAGGAAGTGAGTGAGGAAGTGAGTGAGGAAGTGAGTGAGGAAGTGAGTGAGGAAGTGAGTGAGTTAGTTCAGTGAGGAAGTGAGTGAGTTAGTTCAGTGAGTTAGTTCAGTGAATAAATTCAGTGAGTGAGTTACTCGAAGTATATAAGTGAGTGAGTGAGTTAATAAGTGATTTAGTGAGTATGAACTGCACTACTGATTCTCAACATATCCTTCTGTGATTTGAAGCTACTCATAATCCAGAAGACTAATAAATACTTCACAATCATCTTAATTCTCATAAGAAGCCGCTTTTGACAATGTATACGCTTGGAGCTCATTCAGTGCCCAATTAAACGACTAAAGGGTAAAAGGGATTGGGAATATTGGATACTGCATATAGACTACTATGATTGTAGTAAGACAAAATTCACTACTCATGATTCCCGGCCCCCAGTACCGAGGATTGCTATAAAATCCACTCCTCAGGGCCCAGCTATAAATATGGTAGAAACATCCTCTCTAAATATAAAAGCAAGTCATAAGCTATTCTCTCACCTAAAGGGTGGATCCCTGACAAATGGTATTCTATATAACTTTAAAGCATTAACTTGATAGGCTAGTAGTATATAAGAAATTTTGTACCAATGAGAAACATTAATGGCCCCTGATAAACTTGTATTTCACTAATAAAAGTCTTCACAACTTGAACCACTGTTGGTATGTTCATCAGATTGTCCTTTTTCTTGATGGCTGCAAAAAAATTATTGTAGCTAATTCGCATAAACAATTTTAACCATTCGCTGAAGTAAATACCAAATTGTAATAGGGCATGATAGCAGGTAATTGTTACTTAATGACCTAATCAGTGAAGAAAGTTTAGTCTGGTGCAAAGCAATTCTTCCAAACTTAATTCCATAGTGGGTCCATAAGTACCTAGCTCTTTAGTGTCTCTCAATGAGAACTTAAAGAAGGATTTCCCGTATGAATTTTTTTGGGTATCTTTTTCTTCTATACAAACAGCGATTCATCCACATAAATGCAAATTTGGGAAGCATTTGGGTTGTTCAACATTTATACGCACGTTCAATGTCAAAATCAGTTCACAACTCTACTTCAGGAAAATACAATCCCACAACTTCACTTTCCAAAATTTGCAGTTTTTTCCGACCTTTGTGCACGATTTTTCTGTTGACAGTTCTTCTGTTCAATTTTCCTCCGAATTACTTCATTCATGGAACAAAGTTTAGTTGTGAAGTTTGTTATCCCAGTATTTATTCACTCAATAACATTGCTTGGTTTGCTCATGAAGTTCGTTATTATCTCTCCAGTGTTTTTTCACTCACTCACTTCACTCGCTTCGCTCGTGAAGTTCGTTATCTCTCCAGTATTTATTCACTCACTCACTTCACTCGCTTTGCCGTAAAGTTAGTTTCTATTGTTTTCACTATTTACTTTTCGATCGTCCGCTTTTGGAAAAATAAAAACATCTTCAATCACTTTTTAAAAAAACACCTTAGCTTGTCTTAGCCAAATGAGCGACTACAGTGAACGGCGAACAAGCCAGGCCGATACAAACAGCTATACCGAGCCTCTCAAATTGGCACCCCAAAGCTCTCTTCAGAATTCCCCTGAAACAAATACACTGTCTTGGTATTCAGAACGATCCGAACAGTTTCATGACTCGCCAGAGATAACCCGGTACTCAAACTCAAAAACCAACATTCTGCCTCAATTTCTGACTGAAAAGGTAGATAGCTCTTCCAGAAATGACACTACATCAAACAATTTACTCAGACTGAATGCCTCAGCGGAATTCACTGTGATCAAGAGCTACGATGCAAATTCTACCAACAGTGTAATCGAAAGTCATGATAACTCCTCTCAAAAAAACACCGCTGCTAATAGCCCTAATCAGCATGAATCTCCTGCCGTCACACAACCCAGGACATCCCCAACTCATAACATTCTGGTAGATGATTCCCGACATCCCTCTGAAGTTCACCCCCAGGCTGGACGGCAGTTCTCCCTGGAGAGACCACGTCGCCACTCAGAATGCCTTCAAAACGCACCCCAAGCTTCAACTTGGGCGAAACCCCCATCTCTGGATGCTCGGCACCTGATGGTTTTCAATACACCACCTCCAAACAGACACAGCATGTATCTGGACCATGGTCGTCATGAGCACACATATGAAGATTTTGCGTTACATGGTGTGCCACGCCAACCGCGTGACTCGTACATCTCACTGTATCTGGACTACTCTGCCCAAGTCAGACATGTTGATGATAAGGGCGAGCTAAGAACAGATGCAAAGTTGGTATTGAGCAGGGAGCCGAGTACTAAGAGGAAGGACGATGATCTTACCAGTGTGGCATCATCTGCACCATATGCGGAACTTCCAACTATCGATGCATCTTTAGAGGCCGGGAATGACACACTGAGATTGCACCCGGACCAATCCTACAGTACCAATATCGACGATACCATCCCAGCTCGTTCTCCCAGAAGACCACTTCTGATGACGATAGATGAAAATGACGACATTACATCGTCGCCGTTAAGGGCAGGTTCAGCGCCTCCTATGCCCGATTACGACGACATTGGGCACCAGTATGACACTCAATCGGATTTGGACCATTATGGGGACCATAATTATGGACCGGTAATCCAACAATACGAATCGGATATTGAACCAATGAGCACTAGACATAGCGTTTCTAGAGGCAGTTCTCGTTTGTTGCAAGGATCCGAAGGTGGTCGGAAAGGTTCCCAAGACACAAGGGACAGAGCCATTCTTACACTGGGGTCGCAAAGATCCAATGTTGGCCGGTCTCTGCAAGCGTTAGGTGAGCCGATCCATAAGAACAATATCGAGAAGAGCAGCAGAAGAAGCAGCCAATATTTGGACAATCAGAGAAGCAGCCAATATTTGGACAATCAGAGAAACAGCCAATATTTGGACAACCAGAGAAACACAAAATACTTGGACCACAGAAAGAGCCAAAATTTGGACAGCCGCAGGAACAGCCAAGTTTTGAACCAAGATAGGAACAAACTTGACCAAGAAAGTAAACAGCATGAAGACAGAAACAAACACGTTGGCTACGGGAATCAACAATTTGATCACGCATTACGTTCTCAGAGGAGTTTCGATGCCAAGAGAGGTCCGGGCAACGAGAGAATTATTGATAGCAGTATGATGGAGAACACCTATGATCACGGCAAACCTGATGTGAGGAAAATGGGAGCGACAGAGGGTTCATCAGCCCCAGGCCAAGACCCACTGAAACTATATTCTGCTCAATACTCATCAACCTCCCACTACGATGATGACAAAGCCCCACCCCCATCTGAGGCGGCGAATCGTGCACATAGAAGAACCCAGTCGCGCTCACACCATGAGTCGCGCGTAAAGCCGTCCGATGATGACTACTATGACATTGGGCCTCCAGAGCTCGTCACGAAGCCGCTGAAGCTGCGCAAATCTTTGCGTGGGAAGAAGAAGTCGAATGGGCTCAAGCCATTTACGTATTCAACCTTGATCAACCTTCTTGAGTCGATGAATGGGACAGTGATTGGCGAGGAATTCAACAAATTGAATCTTCCCATGAAAGAGAAGCAGTTGATTGAGAAAATTGTGGACCTGTTGCTGAGACTCACGCTGGACATGATCATCGACGAGAGCAGGTATGAAGCTGGTATTAGCCGTTTGGAAAAGGCGTTGCGTGTGTTGGAGGGATTTAATTAAGGGGAGATAAGAATGTTAGGAGTGGATGGTGGTGAGTGTACGTTCCTGAAAACTATATATGAACTGCCCAAAATGTTGGAAAGAGGTGAACAGTTGTTTGTATAAATTACTGCCTGAAATGATTTTAATTGTAGTATACTAATAGGTATATTAACTAGTGTAACTTTCATTCAACGTAATGGTCACACGACAAATAAAGTGTACTTAACTGAACAGTCACACGACATGGTGTACTTGATGTAGGGTATGAACAGTCACGACTGAAGTGTACTTCGTAATGGACAAGTGACTTGACAAACTGAGTGTACTTAAGAATAGATAGGTGTATTGAAAAACTGAGTGTACTGAGGAATTGACGAAGAATACTTAGGAATTGATGAGCTATACCTACTAATTGAATATACTTGACGAACTGACGATTTTCTAGTTGCTCATATCATTAATTAAATTGAATTCTTAGCATGTTCTATAGTGTAAGAACTAGTGTGGTAAGCAGTTCATATGGTTGTGATATATGAAAATCACTTTTGCTCTTTCAGTAATCACTTTTGTTCTTTCAGTAATCACTTTTGTTCTTTCAGTAATCACTTTTGTTCTTTCAGTGATCACTTTTTCTCGTTTATCACTTCTCAGCTCTCTATTTATTTCCTTCGCTCCCTCTTTCTTTCAATCTCTCTCTCACTCGCTCACTCGCTCACACCCTCACTTCACTCGCTTCGGTCGTTCATCCACTTACACTTAACATCATGAATACATCAACCTATCTTCTATCACTTTCCATACGCATTACCCTATTACCTCCATGCTCAAGAACGCCAAAAAACAATTGCTCACTCTGACCATGGCCTCCTCCACCATCAGTGGCTCCACCAAGTAGTCGTAGTTCAACTTCACTACCTTCATGGTTTTCTGCTCCAAGTCGCCCATTTCCTTGAATATCATCTCGAAGAGCGGCTTGTACTTGAGATTCTTCAGATTGAAGTTGTCACGGAACAGGATCTTGACT
The DNA here is from genome assembly GCA_030674215.1 of Kodamaea nitidulidarum. NCBI lineage: Eukaryota > Fungi > Ascomycota > Pichiomycetes > Serinales > Debaryomycetaceae > Kodamaea > Kodamaea nitidulidarum. Next base: position 92,094 of record JAJLWI010000045.1, read on the forward strand.
AGATTTGTCTCTTCAACCGCAAACTTGTTTTGTCTAAAAGTCAAGTTCACAAGCACCTTGTCTTTGAGAAACTTCTTTGGGTTCGCGCTCAGGACATAGCTGATGTGGTACACGTATTGGAACATGCTGAGACTGAAGAATTTGGTGTCAAAACTAAGCTTGTTGAGCCCGTTGGGAAGCTTCATGGGTTTGGCGGCAATCATGCGCAGTATTGTGTTGGCTGATTTCGCAATTGGTGCAACCTCCTTCAAGTAACGCACTATTCCCACAACCAGCTTGTCGGATTCATTCAACTCTGCATTGAGGTAGTGCACCATGAGCCCCATGAGTCCAAATTGCTTGGACTCGCCTTCCGCACGTAGCTGAACCGGATCGCCCTGCTTCTGAGGGAATATCACCACGAGGTTGTCCAAGCTGTCATCAACACGAACCACAACGTCGCTGACAGAGTTACTCACCACGTCGAGCTTGTTCTTATTTAAGTCAGCAAGAAGTGTGACCAGTGAAGAGAGCCTGTTTAACCCGTCAAACAACTTCGACAACACGGGTCCGTCAGGTTCCTCCATGGCAAGATCCATGGTATCGGAAATCTCAAAAGACTCATGCTCCGGATCGAATTTGAAGAGTCGCGAAAGCTGCGGTGCCTGCGAGGTTGGAATGTTGCGCAACTTGCCGATGATCCTCAATTTTGCGCTGGCAAGCCCACGCGAGTCTGTGAGTGAGCCGGCTATTCCTACGGAAATGGTCAAAAAGAGACACGTTGCTGAGTTCTCGATGGGGATAATGTTATCGTTGTGTAAGACCAACGTAGACAGGTACACACCTTTGTCATTTTCGATAGCTGGCAAATGTAACTTGTTCCAAAGCTCGGAAATCTCGGCCTTGACCCACTTCACTCCGCGCTGGTCCAACTCCTCCAACACAACGTGGTCAATGATCATGTTTGAGCACTGTGTGGAGAGCGTTCTGAAGTAGGTGTAGTCTAGGCGGCTCAGAGGACACGTAAGAGGGTTCATCCACTGGATCTTCCATTCGCCAGAAACAGACTTGATACGCGAAACCCACCAAAACGTGGTATCCAGGAATGGGGGGATGAGTGATATAAGGAACCACGATGGTAGCCAGTTTTTCCTGCGGAAAAAGCGAACGGATCTTAGTGCAAGGTCCTCGTGCACTGAGCTGTCCTTGGAAACAGTACCACCAGTATTTGGGCGAGGCTCTGCATTCTCACCTACTTCACTGCTGTCGTTTTCGGTCTTCTCCTCGACCTTAGCACGCTTCCTCACTTCTTCGTTCAAAGCGTTCTCATCCACCTTGCCCAACTTGACCACATTGCTTCCGATCCAGCCTGTGGCAACCAACTTGCGTTGGATCTCGCGCGCAAAGGTTTCCAACTGCATCTCCTGTAACTGGTCACTAATGTATGCCACCAACTCTCTCTCTGTCTCGAAGGTCGCCTTGTTGATTTTGCGCGCAACAGAAGCTTGAAGGGGCGAAGGCTCGTTGAAATAGAACGCGCCCGTCGCGGTGTTGATGGCAAATACTACCTGCGTAGATGGCGTGAGACGGAGTACAAGCTGCTGTGCCGTGGTCATGGAAACAGTGGCACCACGTTCCGTCAACAGATTATGTATTTTGCGAATCAACATCTCCAGGTGTCTCCCAACAACCACGCTGAGAACGGACTCCATCAGCAAGTCACTCTCGCCGAGAACGTCAGCAACGCTCTTCTGGTAGCGCCCGTTCTTGAACCAGCGCATATGCAACTTGTTGCGTGTATCCATACCCACCTCGATGAAACTGCGCCATGCTCGCAGCAAGCCTTGCGCGCACCAGTAATTGACCACAATCAAACTACTACCTGTGGTGTAGTTGTACTGTATACTTCCTCTCCACTTGGCAAATAATACCATACCCTTGAGCTGACGTGCGAGAAGGTATAGCTTGAACAGAACCGAGTACTTGTGGAGAAGGGCGTACAATCCTGGGAGTTTTTCTTTGAGGAGAGCGTTGTTCGCGGCCTTCTCGAGGTTCCCATGCACCAGTGAAGGGAGCCGGGTCACCATGTCCACGACCGTTGCTGTCTCTGGGTCGAGTCCAAATAAAAAGTGGAAGTCCACAAAGTAGTACGGCGACTCGGAGTCGATGTCCCCACTTGCTACGGTGATTTGAACCTCAAACTCGTGCTCCACGCGGAATATCACTCGGCCATCTCGCACAACGTAGTTAGAAAACCGAGCAGGCACATCTTCAGCCAACGCCATACGGGCGGTGAGCACAAGGTTCAAGTCCTGGAGAACCTCGAGCGTCTTTTGCGGCAGTATTGGTGGCGCTTTGACGTAGCCATACGAGGGGAGTTGAGGACGACCCTTGCAAAGCACTTCCAACGCAGTGTGGAGATCTGGGTTAGGCAACTTGGCACCGGAAAACCCATTGAGAGCATGGAGCTGAAACCCCAACTGGTCGAAAGTGAACTCTTGCTGACGGAGCCAGCTCAACAAGTCGATGCATTTCCCCACGTCCTTACTATTCACCGCCCACTTTGTGAGTGTGTATACTTTTACAAAGTCCTCGCGTAGCTGTATAAATTGCGTGAGAAGGGCCTTTTTGCGCATGGAGTCCAGAGACCCATGGGGGGAGTTTCTCTGTGCGGCGAGGTTCTCGAGAACCGTGACGATGGATTTGTATGCTTCTTGTGCATGGAACTTGAGGATGTTGTGGAGGGGGATGATGTTATTTGTGATGTGAGGAAGTTCGACCTTTTCTATTTTGTCGGTCTTCTTTGTGAGTATTTTGTCCGACATATGCGATTGGTATAAAAGTTGGATTAACAGTTATGAGATTATTTGAGATTTTTCAGTTGATATGGTTTGATTTTATGGTTGACTTTATTCTGTAATGGTGTGATTGAATTCTGTTGTCTGTAGCCTATTGTATGGTGTTTGTTGATTGTTTGTCTGTAGTCTGTTGTATGGTGTTTGTTGATTGTTTATCTGTTCTGATTTCTGGTTAAGGTTTTGTTTGATTATGACAACGTCTTGACTGTTGATTGATTTCTGCTCTATGATGTTGTCTTTGATTAATACTTTCCTTTCTGTAGTTGATTGGTGCGTGTTCAATGATGTGAACTGTATAACTGTTAGTTTGCATCCAATGTATTGAGAGTTGTTCAGGCTGGCAACAAACGTGATTTCGCCTCCAGCTGTGCGGTATTTGCCTTTGATGTGACTCGTGGTCTCACGGCGTCTGGCTCTCCGTCTCTAGTATCTGGCTGGTCTCCCTGCTTTGGTTGGTGTGGTGATCGCAGGCTGTCAGATGCTTGGCCGATGATGACTGTTCGGACTGGTAGTTTCTTTGAAAATAGTAAACTTCGTGTTCACGTGAGAAAAGAAGTCGGGGAAGAGAGGAAAATGATTAAAGAATTGGGGGAGAGAAAGGATGAACGAACTGAACGAGCGGAGCGAGTGAGGTGAATGAGTGAGGGAGTGAGGTGAATGAGTGAGGGAGTGAGGTGAATGAGTGAGGGAGTGAGGTGAATGAGTGAGGGAGTGAGGTGAATGAGTGAGGGAGTGAGGTGAATGAGTGAGGGAGTGAGGTGAATGAGTGAGGGAGTGAGGTGAATGAGTGAGGGAAGGAGTGAACATGAATGAATGGAGGAATAAATGGAGGAATGAATGGAGGAAAATAAATTAAAGGAGGAAAAGAGGTGACAGCGTAGTAAAGGGAGGAAAAGGTATGAAACGATGAACGAAAGGAGGAAGAGAAAACAGTGAGCAAGGGAGTAAAAAGAAGAAGTGAAAATATGAACAGAAAGAAAAGCCATAAAAACGAAAAAAGATGTATGAGTTTTGGATCATTACCCATTTATCAATATTGTCATTAACATTATCATCTCCTCTCCCATTCTATCCTTCCCTCTCTCATTCTATCCTTCCCTCTCCCACTCCCCCTACATATCTCATCCTATCGTACATTCACAAAGCACTCACTTCGCTGATTCTGCTCTATATAGTTTCTCACTCACTTCATTCGCTTTGATGTAAATTCACTCACACACTTCACTCGCTTCGCTCGTGAAACCCATACCCCCTTTGTGGAGTTCGCTTTAGTTCAGATCTCTTTATATAGATTTGTTCACTCATTCACTCACAAACCTCATTCGCTTCGCTCATGAAGTTTGTTCGTTTGACTCAGTCTCGCCCAACTCCTTCAAAACCTCACTGCACATCTTTCGCTTGTCCTTCCGCACTAAAAGCGAATCGACAATACCACGCAACTCCCGCACTATATCACCAATCTCCTCATTCATCACCCCTAACTCCTCATTGTACCACTCCCAATCAATCATCGCAATCCTGTGCGCAGAATTGTGCTTGGCCCGTCTCCTGCGCATCACCAGCGGCGATAAGCCCTTGGGCGCGTAGTTGTCGGGAGGCGGGTCGAAGGGAAGGCGGTGTTCCAATAGCGAGTATATAATGGCTCCAAAACTCCACGCATCCGTAAGCCTGCCGTCGTACTCAAGCCCCATCAACACCTCCTGTGCAACATAGTCAATGGACCCGCAACGTGTTGAAATGAGCTCGCCTTCGTGAGTCAACTGCTTGGACATGCCAAAGTCAGAAATCTTCACGAGCGGGCCATCAGCCTGCCCCAGCACAATGTCGTCAAACGGCTGCGTAAGAAGCACGTTCTCGAGCTTGAGATCGCGGTGGATCACGAGCTTCGAGTGCATGTAGGTGATGGCATCGCACATCTCAACCACCAAGCGCCGGATAGCGGTCCAGTAACGGAGGTTGTGCAGATTCGACGCCGAGTTCTTCAGAGCAAAGTCGAGCAAACTGCCTCCGCGGCAGTATGTCACAAACAAGTGACACACCTTGGCTCCGGCCCTCGCAACCCGTATGCTGCTCTCCTGCAAGCTTTTAGAACGCGAAAGCCCAGTGGAAGTGCCGAGGAGCTTGATGATCAGTCGGTGGTTAAGAATGCGCAATGCCAGCACCTCACGATCTACATAAGACTGAAAGTTGGGGTCGTTGTCGGGCTGTGTGAGGATCTTGACCGCCACCACATCATCACCGTGCTTGGCAGCAATCACGCGGCTGAAGTTACCTGTCCCCAACTGTTTGTAGAATGTGTACTGCTTGCCGTTCAAAAGAAAACACTCCGAATCATCGAAATCAGTCAGCTCTTGGTGTGCGGTTTCCTCTGCTTCCTCTTTCTCTGCGGGCGACGAAACAATACGCTTTTCTCGCGAAAGCAACAGCCGTGTACGCACAGGCGGTCGGTACTCAGACACTACTCGGTCCCTGAATTCAACGTCATGCGCGTACGGAAGCGACGGTTTCGGTGGTGATCGCGTTTTGGGCAATTCGAGCCCGAGTCCATGGACCCGCGATGTGGTTGGCGTGGGGAACGAGCTGATGTTGCTGAACTTTCCAGGGGAAGTCAGCAATGGTGATACTGAGGATGCCGGGGATGGTGGAGCGAAGCTGATGGGTGAGCCAAGCCCCACATCTATCGAGAGCTGTGGCCGTTCTTGTTTGGGGTTCTGGATGCTCATAGTATTCCCACTTGTCCGTTTGATGCTGAAAGACGTGTCAAATGCTGGATTTATGCTGTGCTCGATGGCGTAGATATGTATCTCGAAGGCTGAGTGCTTGGAATAATATAGGATCCTGTATGATGTAATGTCCTATTTGTGATGCTCGTAGCTATCGTCCTCTTGTGGGTTGTAAGATGTTTATGCCTTTATCAGCTTGTCAGTGTATTAATAAGATGAATCTCAATATATCTGTATCTCAATGTATCTTTTTATTTCTGGATATCAGTATCTTAATATGTTTTCTCAATATTGTTCTGAATGAATTCAATATCGTAACTCAATATTTTCTAATCGTTTCTTGATATCTTCTCTCAATATGGTTCTCAATATCTTCTCTCAATCTTTCCAATGTATGCAATGTATCTGTGTATCACCTCAATGTCCTCTCCATCAATGCCCACTTCCTTTCCATGCAAACCGCGCCAAAACAAAAAGCTGTAAAAATTAATTGTAGGTGTCAGAGCTGCAAAGTCGTCATTTTTTTGGCAACCTTCGTTGCGGGGAGAGTCGTTTTTGATGGAATATGTTGGATGGGCACGGTGGAATTATTATCAGTGGAGTATTTAAAAGCATGATCTGGAGAGAACAGGGTGGCTGAGGGTGTAGTCAGCAATACGAGGCGTACGGAGCGAGCTTCAGCGAACAAATTTAGGGGTATCATCGTGACTTTGTGCTATTTTATCGATGACTAGAGTCGCACAAAAGGCTGATAATACGCGTATAGGATATTCATACTGACGCGGTTTTTGCGTGGGATCTTAATGTGGCTCATATATGGGATGCTGGTTCACACTCGATGTTGGTGTATTTGCTGGGGTGATGATGTTTGAAGGGATAATTAGAGAGGAAGGATTGTAATAAGAAGATGTGTTTATTGTTTGTCTTATAGATTCTACTCAACTTACGGCTGCCACTGCTGCTACTCCACCCTTCTACTGCCACTGCCTCTGTAATTCCACCCTTCTACTACTGCTGCACCTCGAGTGCTGGTGCATTCCAAAATAGATGATTGTGTGCAGTATGTCTCGAAACAGCAAATGTCTCGCCTGCTATGCTTTGTGTACCTGATTGTTTGCCCATATTACA